>JAHUTJ010002625.1:0-11998 GCA_036250325.1 Characodon lateralis | reverse complement strand
TCCACTGTCTCTACATGCTCATCCGGGAGGAGGGAATGCTGCAAGTCACTGACTGGATGCAATCTGCTGGGTTTCCTTAGACAGAAAAACTTTTTATCCAATTTGAATAAATAACTGAAACTGAATGCACTGTTCAATGGTTAGGATCGATTGGAATGTATGAACCCGACTTTTGTGAAGTGCCTTGAGACGACATGTGTTGTGAATTGGCGCTATATAAATAAAACTGAATTGAACTGAATTTAGAAACCAAGGCCCAGAGCCAGGTGGAAGAGTGGAAAGGCACAGAATTCAAGCTGGTTGAGGTCCAGCTGCTGCTTCCACAGCTGGTGAGGATTTGGGGAGCCATGTCATGGTCCACGGAGTTTTATCAAGTTCAAAGTTGACACATTCATCTACCTGGAGACTTTTAAGCCCTTCATGGTTCCCTCTCCCGACAAGCATTAAGAAGAAACTGATTTCATTTTCTATCAGAACTAGGCACCTGCTCACATTGCCCAAATAATCATGGCATCACCCGCAAACTAGCCAGACCTAGAGCCCATAGAAAATCTGTTGGCTGTTGTCAAGCGGAAGATGAGAGTCAACAATATGGATGAGCTGAAGGCAGCTACTGAAGCAACCTGGGCTTCCTGAAGACCTCAGCAAAAGCACAGGCTAGGATCAAACTGGGATGTATGCAATTAAGTTTGATTCTGTCTATATGACTGGACTGAATTGATTATATATTTCTGTAAATAATTAAAATGTTTTTGTGAAGTGATGGCATTTCTTGTGAAACAGCACTTTATCAATTTAGGTAAATAAATCCCAAACAAGAAGTAATGCATATACTGTATGGTACATGGATATGATTTCCAGTGGCTCACATTTCTGTGTATAACAAAAACCCCACTTTTTATGTGTCTTATCTAATATTCACACAAAAATAAAAAGCTGATTTCAGGGTTTCACACGTGATATAAAATATGAATGTGTGTAAAGAATCTATAAATTTCGCATCGCTTTAGAATTGTTAGAATTACTGAAATAAATAAGCTGTTGTATGATATTTAACCGGGATGCACCAGCGAGTTGTTTAACACCAGTACTGACATGATGGTATTCAACCAGGTGCAAAGGAAAGCATCTAAAATATCTATGATTCCATGGTTAAACATTAGGATCAGCATTGATGAAGACATTCTTGGTGCTGGTTAGTCACCTCGTCCACAGTATGGCTGCCCTGGAACAAACTCCGCAGCATTGACCCAGTCTTGGGCTCCTGATCCATGTGATTTCGACAAGGGTTCAGGGTCAGATGGGTTGGCCTGGGAGACAGAGGCCAGCGGCAGCTCCTCTTTCTTTATGGGTTTACTGTGCTCAAACCTAAACAAGCAAAACAGAACCAATTGTTACAGCAGAACCCATCTGATCACTTTCAGGTGACAGAGACATTTTAAAATGAGAAAAAACTGAACTAAATTAAAACTGGATAATTTATTCAGCATGATCCTACATTTCTGGGTACAGAAAATATCTCTCTAAGCCCACAACATCAAAACATGCTCAAAATGTTGGAACAGAAAAGCCCCAATAATCTCAGGTCATAAATAGGAGCAATTCTTACAAAGTCGGTTAACTTAACATTTGTTCGTTTTGCAACACAATTTCGCACATTAATTGTATTCCGATATAGACAGCATTAACCTGCTGATGGAAACGCAGCACACTGTACAAATTTATAAGAAAGTTGAAACCTAATGAAATTTTTGTTGTTTTGTTTCAGATGGTGGAGACTTGTTAAAATGAAACTCCTGAGCTGCTGGTAACTCAACTCCCCAAAAAAACACTTCTCCTTGTTTTCAAATCTGACTGCAAGAAAGATAATCACTGCATATGATTCTCTACAAATAACAATACTATGTATGATAATTCATTTGAGTTGTATGGCACTTTACATTTGAAATTTTAAAGAGCTAAACAATCCTAAAACAAATCAAAAGAATAAATTTGGGTATGGTTGTAGAAAGTGTGACAGTGAAAAAGTTCTTTTTTAAAAGTCTGTGGTGCCCCCAGATGGTCTAAGAGTGAATTCCAGATCCCCGTGATTGGATGTTTGGTCCTGGGGTTGTGAAGGGATGGGGCTTTCAAGCGAAGGGAGCATGCTGTGGTAGGCGAGGTGAACCAGTGGCGAGACTGGAAAACTGGTGTAATGTTTTTTTGAACCAAGAAGCAAGTCAGGCTACACTGTTGTGAATGGACCAGTTTCAGGAGATCCTTGTTAGACATTCCAACAAGGACTTTTCCATAGCTCAGCCTTAACCTTCCCACATTCAAAAAATGAACAATTTCTTTCAATGCGAAAATATTGTAATACTGACACTGTATACATTGACATTACGAACTGAATATCGGGGCTTTAAAAATGTACCGCTGGTGTATTTAAGAAGTTCAAATGAAGACTGATCTTTACAATGTTTCCTTCACTTTATCTTCCTGTAAAACTATACTACTACAAGGCAACCACAATGCACCAGATGAAGAAGAGGGAATTTATTCTCACAGACAGCACTGGATAATGGTATGCATCACATTCCTCCATCTGATGCAGGTAATCTGTTCAGCCACTCAGGCTGCAAAGGTTATGAACTTAATCTAATACATCAACAATGAACATTTCAAAAGGCAAAATACCTGAACAGTCATATTTCACTATTAACCTGGGTAATGTTCTCCTCATTGGAAACATAAATATGCATTTAAGTTAAGACCAGATAATGTTGAATTTCTGACAAACAAATCAAACTATTTTAGTCTGAAGAACTGGGTGTGTCTTGTAATAAAAATAACCCTTTAATTATAAGCAAATAAAATGTCAGCAGCCGGTTAAAGGAGAGATCTTGCCACTACTTCAGGTTCACCACTGTAGAATGTATAGTGAATGTTTGGCCTTAGAATGACAGTAGAGGGTTCAAAAACAGCTACTGCATTGGCTTTGTGTATAAAAAACATAAAAAATTACCACGAACTACAGAAGTTAAACAGAAGGAACCAAACCTGTTGTAAAAGCATAACTCCGCCCCCAGACAAATTATGAAAAATGCCACCAATGTGTGCGGTGCCTAGAGACACGGCCAAGTGTGGGGATGAGTGGAGGGGGTTAAGCGGAGGTGTGGTCGGGATGAGGGAAAGTGGCAGCCAGCTTAATTGGACATATTAAAACAAAGATTTCCACTTAAATGCAGTCAGTGTAATGACTGTGCTAAGTTAAATGGATTACTTGTAAACCATTGAATCTCTAAGCTTACTTGTTGTAATTTCTTTAACCATTCGAGGAATGTATTCATTTTCTGGGGTCCAGTTAGTAGAGAAAAGCAGAGGGACAGAAGATGCCTTATATTAATACAAAAAATATTAAATACAACCAGAACCAAGGTAGGTTTATGTGTTCACACACATAAACCTACCTTGGTTTACAGGAGTGACACACAGAGAGGGGTTCAATACTTTAGAATACGGAACTAAATGACAGAAATCTTGCTCTAGAAAACGTAAAAATATTAACCTTTTTCCCCCAACATAGTAGCATGAGTTAGAACAGTAAAAACTGCTGGTTTACTAGCCCTATGACATTTTAAATGGGACTGCATCTGCATTTGTGCGGTTGGCTGAAACACAGCATGGAAGCATAAATATGATTGATTTATTTATTACAAAGACTCATATTGTTTCTTAAATTTTATTCCACCACACAGATAAGGCAAGAGAGCATGATGACAGCATCAGAAATGTAAAACGGACAAGCAATACTGGCAAAACAAGCAAGGCAAATACAGCTGCAGAAGTTGCAGGCCAGCAGAGGCATCAAATGATCCTCCGGAGTCTGAACCAGGAAATACTTTCCTCAGCAGAATTTGACGCAGATCAGAACATGTTGAGGGTGGTGGACAACCTTAATCATATGGATCTAAAAAGCCCGAAGTCACACTTTGGTTTTACCATCTCAACTGCATGCTCTGAAAGCACACATGACCTGTCATCTTAAAGGATTGACTCGAATGATGTGGACGGATTTGAGTCATACATGTTATAGATAACCTCAGTGACAACCATAACTGAACTTAAACTGGAAAACTTTAGTCTGATTTAATGTCGGTTAGAAAAAAGATCGAGTTTTTACATAGTGTAATCACTTAGACGTCACAATAGATGTTTATTATGTCAAGTACAGGAATGTCATTTCATATTGAGGAAACTGTCTACACTGTGTGCCCAACTACTAGGATGTTTTATTGTTAAGGATTAATATTATTATATGTCATCTACCAAGCTCTCAGTCAATCCAAACGGTTAATAAACCTTAGAGTGGAATATATTTACCTGGGCCCACTTATTTGTCAGCCATTAGTCTGCAGAATTATAAGTAAATGAAAAATAAAAATGCTCTAAGCTCACCTTGTTTTTTTTTTTTCTTTCCAAACATTTTAAATAAAAAGCATAATTCTGTGACCAATACAGGCAGGCTTCTTTTAAATAAAAGTTAAAAGTCTTACACTCATGAAATCTGTCAGTTTTTTGATGGTTGATGATCAACTTAACAGATCCAAGGCCAGAACAATAGCCTCTGCACACGCTGCACCCGCTCTACCAGCTGAGCCACCAATGCCCCTTTTCCACTGGCTCGTTTTAGCTGGCGCGGCTCCGCTCCACTCGGTACCGTAACTGTTGTGTTTCCACTGACCCGCCGACAGCTGAAGCTATGGCGACTGAAGCCCCGCCTCCCCTCCCCATCTCTGCAGATCCCACACACCCTGCACATAAACTGTTCAGAGCTTTACCTTCAGGTGGCGCTACAGAGCACTGTTCACTAAAACCAGCCGCCACAGAGACAGTTTCTTCCCCCAGGCTGTTTCTCTGATGAACATTCANCTGTTCAGAGCTTTACCTTCAGGCTGCCGCTACAGAGCACTGTTCACTAAAACCAGCCGCCACAGAGACAGTTTCTTCCCCCAGGCTGTTTCTCTGATGAACATTCAATAGAGTGCAAAACAACAGCATACAGATGTTGCAAATGCACCTTTTTATTTATATATGTGTATATTGTACATTGTAAATATGTATATTCTGTAATGCAAAAACAAACCAAAGAGCAAAGTGTACCGGAGTAAAATTCCTTGTTTGTATGTACAAACTTGGCAATCAAGCTGATTCTGATTCTGGAATTTCTACATGTTAATGGTATCTTCATATTAAAAACCACACAGATGACTCTTCAATGCAGAACAGAATGAACTTTGATATTTTAAGCTCTAACTGTGTCATTACAAAGACACTTCCAGCTTATTAAAAATAAAAACACTTCCTGCTTTGTTCATTCAGACATTCAACTGCACTGCTAGTCATTAGCCTTGACAACAAGGGTTTTAAATGTAGATTTAGAATATGGCTTCCTTATATTTACAGAAATTGTCCGACTCAGGTCAAGTAGTGAAAAAAACTCCAAATCCAGATATCACAGTACTAAATGAAGTAACGGATAATACAAATTTATTATGAAAAGTATTAATTATGTCATTACAAAAACAAGGAGAACATATTTAGGTTTGTTGAGGCTCAGAGAAGTTTGGCATCCAGCCTCCTGATCTTTACACAAAGAGATCCAAGCTCACAAGTTGAGTTTGTACATTGCATGGGATTTCTTCACAACCATGTTCAGCAGTAACATTGGGATCCCAGACAGAATCTGGACCCAACATGGACTGCTTCACATGAAGTTTGAGCAGTGTATAGTTCAAAAGGTCCTGGATTTCTGAAGCAGAATCTAGTTCTAACAGCAGCATCCTAAGATGTAGGAGGTAGTGAAATCTCACACCTTACAAAGTCCCTTTTATGTTTTGAAATGTGTAAAATTTTTATGTGTCTATGTTGTACTTTAGTACATGTTTTGAGTTGCTGTCATCTGGGCCAGGATACTAGTATATGTGAGAGTTCAATCCTTTCCACAAAGTAAAATAATATTCCTCAGACTTTTTGCTGCTCAGTAATTTGTAATTCTGTATAGCTCATTTAAAATATGACTGTGTAATATTTAATCATGTTTTTTACTTTATCTTTATTATATTTTACAACAAATTCTGATTATTATAAATATGCAGTAAAAGGATTTTGCCGAGCCGTGAGGGCCCCGTGTGCCAGAGAGGTTGAAGTGTTCAATTCAAGACCAGAAAAAAGGAATACTTGAAGAAGAGCATCAGACATTGACACCCTACAACAGCCTGTATGTCTTTACAAAATATTCGGACATATGAACATTTAAAATCAATCTTAACAATAATACATTTTAGGTAATACAAATATACAATGCAAATTAATGCAATACATTTAAAGACTCCCACTATTATTCCCACTTAAAATGACTTAAATCACACAGAGGGATGTCAGATCAAGTGTACATGGGAAGAACATCATCACTCAGTATGTTTGAAGGAGGCTTGCCTAGTTTCAACCTTGGTCATTAAGCTTGGTGTGCGTCTCACTGTTAAATTGAAAATGAATACCATGGTGAGATCCAAAGAACTGCCAGCAGCCTTCAAAAGAGGTTTCTAGCAGCTTATGTGTCTGATTATGGATTTAAAGAGATTTATTTGAAATCAGCCATTCCACTCTAGAGAAAATTGTATAGAAGTGTAGGACCCCAAAAAAAAACAGCCAGCCTTTTCAGGTCTGACCGTTCAAATAAGTTACCCAGACAGGAAGATGCAAAAATACGTCTCCAAAAATCCTAACAAGTCATCATAGGTCCTACAGCAGGCGTGCCCAATAGGTGATACTAAAACGGAATGCCTGTGCAATTTGAAAGAGTCTGCACACGTTTAACTTTGATGCCAGGTGTGAAAGAAGGAAAATTTAACTTTGTACAAAAACATGGATGGCAGACTAAAGTTTGCCAGAAAGCATGTAGACAAAGTCCAGTACTTCAGAAATTATGTTCTTTGAAAAGATTAGCATTAAACTGGATTGTCTGGATAGCAGAACAGAAAACATGGGTGTCCCCTGGGCCTCCTCCCGGTGGGACTTGCCTGGAACACCTCCCGAGGAAGGCGTCCAGGAGGCATCCGGTATAGATGCCTGAGCCACCTCAACTGGCTCCTCTCGATGTGGAGGAGCAGCGGCTCTACTCCGAGCCCCTCCCGGATGGCCGAGCTCCTCACCCTATCTCTAAGGGAGTTCCCGGCCACCCTGGACTCATTATTTATAACAAACGTGGTATTTGATATGCTTTCTGTCACTTCTGTCAGTCTGCCCCAGGACAGCTATGGCTACAATGTAGCTTATAATTGTCAGTGTGTGAATGTCTATATGAATGGATTGAATGGACTGATGGTACTGTAAAGTGCTCTGGGGTCTCTGGGGACTTGATATAGCACTATACAAGTGCAGGCCATTTCTATTTCTTCCACATGACTGTAACTTTGCTGCTAATTCTGCTGACTGCAAGCATATTATACCACCTTAAAATCATCAAATATTGGACAACTGCATTCCATGGCTTTGTTGTGTCATCTTTGTCATTGCTCCTCGGTAGATGTTACTTCTTCTGCCAGCTGATCAGTACTCACTACTGCTGCTGTTGAGCGAGATGTCAGAGGTCCTTAATCACACCCGAGACAGCATCACTCTGGAGATAATTGTTTTGTTGCCTGCTGAGGCTCCATCACCCTCCAGTCTATCAGCACACCCTCTCAGTTTGAGACAGATACTTTGGACAAATGAATTTTCCTGCCTTGATAATGAACCCTCATGTCTTACTCATTATGGTGGTCCCACTGATATTAGGACCCCCCCTTACATTCTCTAATAATCCACTCTTTGTTGGGAATTCCACCTGCGAAGCTGTCATGATTAAACCTCTCCTGGAAATAAAATCTGACCTTGATCTGGATTCTGTCCATAATGACAGGCTCATTTTATGTAATATCTTCCTCTTTGAAGTTTTGGGAAGACACATTGTTTGCCCGCTGGCAAATTTTTTGCAGGACTGGTTAGATTGTTAATCTTTAATAACAGCGGCTGTTAGTGTCGAACCCCACACAGTGAGGGAGAAGCATTTTTAGAGAATAACAGTGGTGTTAAAGTAGAAAAATAGAACACTGAGCACAAACTCCCTGAAAACGCATTTTCAATTATTAAAATTGTGTTTTGTTTAACACTAATAACATGGGGTCTGACCATATGTGGTTGCTACTCAAAATTTGGAACTTGTAAAAGAAACCACTAATTTATTTTGTGGTTCTGTTGCAGTTGTTTGAGCAAAGTCCAATTTAACCACAGTGTCTCATTAAAAAATTATGGTTATGAGTGTGATAATGTGGCACCCTAGTCAGATTGTGGAACATGTTGCAAAAAAAGACCCAATGACAATGATCAGTTGAGTTCAGGAGAGGTGAAGCATGAAAAAGAAAGGAGTAAAGGACAGGAGCTGATGAGAAGCAACAAGGGTGAACAACTGGGGGAAAGTAACCAAGCTGAGACAATTAGTCCCACCTACAGCTAAACTCAAACTGTGAATGCCTCCATGTGTGTGTTCTTCATTGAGTTACATGAGTGGATTTTTAATCAAATGCACCCTTGTTTTTGTCAGTGCTTGTTGGGATGTATTGTATTAGCAGTGTTTATCAATGGATATTTGCTCTTTAAATCTGCTTCCTTTTCCATTCTGATGGTCGGTTTGTACCTTAGCAAGTTGTCTTTCCCATATCTAGATGCACAAATGCGCAGAGTTAATGTTATATAATGCAACTGAATTAGGTACACCTGATACACGTGACTGGCTGGTGGGTGTATTAAAATGTAATTGGTTAAGTTAGTTGGAATAGTGGATATAAAGGACGAGAAAGAGATGGTTGTCATTTAACACTTTGTGTTCATTATGTTACATTTTTGGGCTAGAATTTTAACAAACCGTAGTCTAAAGTGACTGTTTAGCAGTTTCCACTTGTTACCCAAAGCCGTGTTCACAATCCAATTGTAACTCATTGTAGACAAAACTGTTGTGAAAGAATTGTAATACCTCCGTTACACAACTACCCATTATTTACCTTGTGTTTAATAAAACATGTACAGAAGTTGACTTTGTGTTTAAAGTACCTAAACAGTCTTAGATATGTTATAAAATTGTTTATGATGACATTCACAGTGGATTCCATACTGTTTCAGCTGTAAAGAAATGTCAAAATGTCAAAAATCCAAACTGTGCTATCCTTTTTTATTACTCCCTGTCACCTAATTTTCACTAAATCCCACTTTCAACTTCAACCACCAAACTCTTGAAGGCTATCAGGATTTTTTTTTTAATGACTATTCAAGAGGTAAGAGGAGGGTATATATAAACTTTTATAAATACAAATTTTGGGGGTGGTACGTGGCGTAATGGTAGACTGGGTGCCCCAAATACTGAGACTATCAGCCTTTGACGCAAGTGCACAGAGATCTTGATCTTGGGACTCCTGCTGCATGCCCCCTGACCTCCCCTTTTTTGCTGCCTGCTTCTTGAGTGAATACTGAACATAAAGGCCAGTGATGCCACAACATCTAGGGAAAAAAACAGAAGTGATTTCTGGATTTTTATTGCTAAAGTGTGTCATGTTTTTGGGTTTTCTTCCTGCTTTAGTTCGAACTTAGTCAGGGACTTTGCTCTCTTGACACCTTCCTGGTTCAGTAAAGCCTTGATTTACGCAAATGAATTGATAACAAATGGGTTCTTCACTACCATTTTCATGACTTTCAAAAGCTGGGATCCTCTAATTCCTATGTTGTTTCCTAGGATTTTCCTTTGTCAAAACCAACAGGCTTTAATGTTGATAACATTTGCTTGTTATACTCCCAGTTTTACAATTAACATTTAGTCATGTTGAACATTCTGCCTCTCAGGAGAAATGTAATGTAAAACATTTGAATATGCATACCTTTCTGTAGATCATTTTTGCATATTAAATCTATGAAATGCGTCCAGAGTGAAAAACAAGGCAACACGTTACGATAATAAAGTCGCCAAAGGCAATGAGGATAGCCAAAGGTGGTATGTTTTGCAAAGAAATACTTCTAACTTCATCTTAATGTTGCGAGTTAAAACACTTAACTCAATTTTAGGTGTATATTGTTAGAAGGAGGAATCACTAACCTCATTGAAAACTGTCATGCAGAAAGTTATTCTGCTGAAATAATATTACTAACTTAAGCTTAAATCCATCTGTGGCTGACACTCAAAAAAAACAACCTGGTGGTTCACCATGTATTAATAGTAGGAAACTCAAACCACTGCATACAACACTGAACTTAGACTCAACTTAAGGTATGTCACATGCTTTGAGGATGCTTCTGTTTTGAATTGCCAAAATATAAATACAACTCCAATAACTTGAATGATCAATTGGCTTCCATGTTAACTGTCTAGTAGCAATGTAGATATGTAGAACATTTGTACACAAGTTGTGCATGTATTATTGGTGCTTGCATAGTTTATTACTGCCAAAAAGTGGTCAATATTTTAGCTTACTGCATATTTTTCCTTGCTCTGTCAGACCAATCTGTGATGCACCTTATGCCACTTTGATCTATGAGTTCTAAACAGATATGTTTGCATTATTTAACTGAAATCAGGTAAAGGAATGTAGGGGGGAGGAGCTGGCATGGAATATTGTTGTCCATATGATTGGTGGTGGTCTTAAGCTCTAGTCATAGAGGGCTGATGTCCTGCAACCTTTGGATATGTCTCTGGTTCAACAGACCAAAATCAAATGGCCTAATTACCTTGTTGGACCACTTGTTTGCTGAATATTGGACTATTTGCACGTTGCTGGACGCCACCAGGCCTCCTGGCGTTTTCGGCCATTTTGTATCCAAGACAGTCCGTGCCTTCAGATCCCATCGGCCCCCATGGCTGATAAGACAGGGGCGTCGCAGCCCTGAGGCCACCGTCAACTATATAACAGAGGATGAGACGACCCACCATTTTGCCTTCAGCTGGAGACCGTGACACGGTTACCAACATCTGAAGCATCACCTGGAGAAGAGTCCCGAGTGGATTTCATTTATTCTCTCTCATTGGCCAACGAAGAATTCATAACTGAGGTTTCTGGAATAAGAAGGCCAGAAATTTCACTTTGCCGATCAAAGACGTGAGTTTAACACGTAACTGAAAAAAAACACGGAGTTTCAAGGAGATGAATCGTCACCGTGTTTTGTCCTAGTCAACTGTGATGGTCAGATCATATTTTCCCTTTCGCCAAGGAGGCCAGAGGACGAAGATTGACCACTTTTCCTGAAGTTAACTGTGGACGCACAATAACTTCCAACTTCCACCCCATTCTCTCTCAACCCCGCTCAGAAGGAAGACAACGACAAGTAAAACCCATCCTTTATTTTTATTTCTTTCTTAGAAAGTCTGGGCAGGGTACAGGAGGTTTTAGTGCGATGAGATTCACTATTTAATCTAATGTGTCCTGAATCATATGTGCATGTAACCTTTTTATTGAAACTTTCATGTGCCGTGTTGGATGTCTGGAAGCCGCTGTGCTCCCCATCTTTGTGTGTGTTTTGCGGGGTTTTTGAACACCTGAGAGCAAGCGCAGGTGCGCTGTGAGACTGGACTGTTAAAATAACCTCATGGTGAAATTCCCCATTTTCTTTGTCTTCAACCTTACTGCTTGCTGGCTTGCCGCCAAACGTTTTATAACCCTTTGTCTGCTCACCTCGCATAGTTGGGGGAGCTTTTATGACTGAGTATAACTGAGTTACAATTGGAGCTGCACCGCTAACCTCCACTCACCACCACACCCCTTTGTCATATTATCATTTTTGCCATAACTGCTGGTTTGACCCCATACGCACCACTGCTGTTTTGCTTTATTTTGTTTAGTTAGATATTTTACCCCTTTTGTGTAGAACTTTGCATGTTTGAGTAGGTGAAGATTATTAAATCAGAAGAGCGAGTGTATCAGGGCTGTGATTTAATAAA
>JAHUTJ010002624.1:0-12003 GCA_036250325.1 Characodon lateralis | reverse complement strand
GACCTGAAATATTTCAGTTAGTGTGCAATGAATCTAAAATATATGAATGTTAAATTTTCATCATGACATTATGGAAAATAATGAACTTTATCACAATATGCTAATATTTTGAGAAGGACCTGTATGGCTTGCTTATAGAAGGCAACCAAAGATTTCATTATTTAAGTCTTTATGCAATCAAAAAAAAAAAAAAAAAAAAATCTGCTGATAAGTAAGGAGATAACTTAAATTTAATAAGCTTTAGGAAATGTATTTATTCCCACTAGCCTCTATGGGCTTCTATATAGAAAACGTAGGTGAATGTCTATGCAAATGAATTATTCAATAAGGCATTACCTGGTGTTCAAGGGAGTAATGAAGATGAACTGCCGAAGGTGCTGCCGCTCTGAAAGCTCCAAGAGCAGGTCCAGACAGATCCTCCGATTGTGCATGTCCTGGAGAAACGGTCTTCAAGTCAACATAATGTTCAACCTGTTCTTTTCCTTCCTTTACTCTGAGATACATAAGAGTCTGGCTGCTTCGGATGATTTTTATGCACTAACCATGTAGACGTCGAACTCATCGAGGCATCTGAACGGTGATTCTGTGATCTCCCAAAGGGAGAGCATGAAGCAAACGGTGGAGAAGGAGCGCTCCCCACCAGACAGAGACCTCATGTCACTCGCACCATCTTTGTCCCTGCCTGGAGGCTTTACCTTTGTGACAAAACATATTGGGCTATTACTTAAAATGTAGGTATGTGTGTATGTATATAATAATAATATTTTTTTTATAATTTTAAAGACTTAAAGCTAATACATTTTTTAAATCGTAAAAGCTTCACCAACCAGGATACTTTAACAAAATCAGTTTAAAGCATTAAAAATGAAAGCATGAATTATTCTTGAGTATTATATCATACTGAAAGCAGGCCTTGGTGTTACTTTGCATTTCAATGTAAATATAGCTCAGACAGGCAAACTAAGTAACAGAGTAAGAAGGGGTTAACATGCTAAGTACCTTAAAAAAGATGTGTATTCAGATTATGACTACAGTGGGTCAGAATCTGAAGAATTCTTTTGGATCAGAGTCAAAACATCCTCCAGATGACCCGTTTACTTCTACTTGAGCTTCTGGGATCTCCGCTATATATGATGAGTACCAAACAGCTTAAAAAACGTATGAAGACACATACCGAGATCGAAAGCGTTTCGTTGTTGTGATCAAAGATCATGGAGCCACAGCAGTTCATCTTGATCAAGAAGTTATTGAAGTACAGCTTACACCTCACTGAGAGGGACCTTAGGGAGGAAATGAAGGTATGAAATGAATACATGATCGTTTTTGGTAAAACGATCTGTTGGTAACTATGCATCCTTTCCTTACACTTCACAACTATGCACTACTTTCTGTTCTGTCACATAAAATCCCGATAAAACAAACTGACATTCGTGGGTGTAACACAACAACATGTTTTCCTTTTAAAAAGTTACGGTTGGTTATTTACCTGCGCATTATCTTGTATCTGTTCTGCCTGTCTGACATGATGTTGTTGAGCCGATCAATGAACCTGCGCAGATCCCTCACTTGGTTGGTTTTCTCTTTGTAGAGAGAGAGGGCCTCAGCATACTCCCTAATGAGGTCAGAGGGAAGAAGTTGGCATGGCGGAAATATTTCTGACTTAAACTGCATGAAACCAGGGCAGAAGATGTTTTAGGAATGGCCAAGAGGCAGATCTGATTAAGGTACAAAGGAGACTCAGCAGAGGGTCAGCCTATCCAAGGAGACTGCTGCTTCTATTAATTCTCCCTCTTAGTTTAGCTTTTTCTCTTGTGCACCTCAGTTTGAGTGTCTTTGTTTTGTCTATGTGTGCGCTACAGCTGCTTCCTTTTTCGCTTTTACGCCGGAGATCTTTTTCTGGGGCTTCTTTCATTTCTCTCTTTCTAACTGCCTGTGACCCAGAAATGGGTCTGAGCCCAGAATCTTGAAGGAAGTCCTATTTTCAAAAATGGATCTAGATGAGGAAAGAGGCAAATGATGACTTGATGGGGAAGCTATGAGTTGGGTTCCTTTCAATGAAGTACAAATAAAGGTGCCATGTTATACACTGAAATAAAAGAGGGCATATTAGTGATCATAAATATACTGTAGCTGCCAATCTAATGTCTTCCTGTCCTGTTCTGACCTATTTTGGATAATCCAGCACTATACATTACTGCAATGGTTCACCTTTGACCTTCTCTGGATTTCCTACAAAAATGTGGCATACGTAATCGAGAAAACTGAAGTAGCAAACATCCAAATGTAAGAAAATATCCGTTTTCATTCATCAAAGCACATCTCCTTGGTACATCTAAAATCCTTTTGTGAATATGTTCATTTAGTGTTTGAACACATAAAGGTAGAGAAAGATACTTGTTACAGCTTGTATTACTAATAGTAGCTAGTACTAAAACAAATAAACCCCAGTGTTTTCGGACATTAGTATCACCACTGAGCTCCAACTTCTGAGACAAACTGAAATCAGCTTTGAAACTGGGACAATTAGATGAATTTCCTCACTACAGGCCACCCATCCTGCACCGTGCATGCTTTCAATCTGTTCCTAACCTTGAAACTCTTCAGAATCAATGAATCAGGCGTCAAAAGAGCCCCCCTTACCACGGTGCTGGTTAGCTGTATTTGCATCACATAAAATTTGTACACTGACTGAATGAAAATGCTTCCTCTCAACATAAACATCTTCATCCTTTCTTGGTGGTTTATAGCAATTTTTGAGCGGCTCTAATTACATCAGAAACAAACAGACTTGATGTAAACTGGACTTTAACATTGGCTTGTTCAACTGATTTTTATGGGAATTTGGTCACAAATGTAATTCCATCCCATCCAGTTGGCATGGCTCCGCTCAGGGTTGACTGGGTCGGTCCTGATTGGTCTGCTGGCTCCCAGATTACCTACTTGCTTGTAGCAGTTTGTTTCCTAAATCTTTCCGCTTAAAAGTTTTGCGGCTCCGCATTTCCCCATTTATTTTGGTTGCGTTTTGGATTCTGCTTCTTTGGAATGGACATTCATCTTTGCTATAAGTGACAAAAATATTGATGCGTTCCATCATTTGCATACAAAAAATCAGTGCAATAAAACATTGTGCTATGGTTACAAGACTGGACTTTATAAATGCTAAGCACAAGTTTTATCGCTCTTTATTATCAGCCAAATCTTATTCATCTAATGTACCCAACATGCAAAGCTCAACTTGTCAGCCAAAAAAATTGAGCTCGCTCTCCCTACAGTTTATTTTTTGACGTTTCTTGACTGATGTCTGCTGTCTCTCACCTGATCACCTGCTCCTGCTCGCCGTGGTTGCTCTCATACACCTTGAGCTTCTTCTTCAGCCGTGTGATTTCTGTGTCGATGCTCTTGGTGCTACAGGTGACATGCTGCCGCTCAGGGCTGATCTGCTTAGCTTTCTCCACGTTTTCCTGTCAACACATCAAGTCATGTCCGTTCAAAGTCTGGTAGTGTTTCTGCTCTTTGTAGGTGAATACGCCATCTGTCCTAATTTGCTGAAGTGCAGAAACTAGGTTTACTTGAAACGGATTGAGGAAATATTTAAAAGTAATCTGGGAAAAAACAGAGTTCTTGTTACCTGTAACTCTTGTTCCTTTTCTGAAAGTGCACTGTTCATGGCTTGGACATTGTCCTCGTGAGTCTTCAGTTTTTTTTCTAACAGTTTAAGGTTTCGCTCATGTTTTACACACTCCGTCTCCAGTTTCAGCTGCTCGTCCTGGACGGCGAGAACAAAATAAATATTTTTGTCTATCAGGAGATCCTTGTCTTTAAATACTAGATGATATAAAGATCTGACATATAGCAACTAAAGAGCAGCAGAGGACAGACTGAGGCTGAGGAAGGGGGTCTGTAGGAGTGAAAATGTCAAATATGTCCTATTTTTTAAGGCAATTTTTTACCTTCAGGGGCTCAATTTCCTCTAACAGCTGATCAATTTTATCTCTGACAGAGGAGTAATTCGAGTCTGCCTCTTCTGATGTGTTTTGTTGCTTGTCCAATTCTGCCTTTGCCTCCTGAACGGCTTGTTTTTCCACCTCAATTTTCTGTTGGTTCTCCTGGGCAACTTCTTCCTGCACATTGGGATTTAAGACATTAATCTGGCACATTATGATTAGGCCTGATTTTGAAAGTGAGAAAAATTAAAAGTTGAGGGTCACCAAGGAGGTGAAGTCATCACTTTGCTCCTCACTAGCAGTCTCCAGCTCACTTATTACTGCTTTGACCTGATTCTCAGAGGCCTGTGATCCAGTCAAAACAGAAAAAAAAAAGGATTGAAAATCCATGAAAAGGAAACAAAAACCTGTAACTAGTTGCAAAGTAAAATTAGAATAACAAGGTGATGTTTCTTCACACTGACCTGAGTCTTCTTCAGGGTCTTGATGGTGCTGTTCAGGATGTTCTCCATGCTTAATATATCCTCAGTGACGAAGTTCGCCTGAAGCTGAAACCTGGACAGCTGAGCTTTGAGATTCTCCAGTTCTGATTCCAGTAAACTGTGAAAACACATTGAGGATTTTCTCGCAGTCCAAAAACTACACGAAGATCTGACAAAATTCAACATGTGCTGGTTTCAAAATTTCTAAAACCAGTTTAAATGTGTAATAAGGTCTGCAGTTAAACTAGGACTTGTTTTACCTTCCAAGAAATTCAGGATCAGTTTACAGGTCCTATGAAGGGTGATTTGGATGCATATTATTAATGGCCTACCATTTGGCTATATATTGCACTACAAATCCCATCATACACCACGTCAGCTTCTCTGGGCTCTAGGCATGGGTCAGTCGGATGATAATAACTAACAACTGCTCTGTAATCCATTCAAGTTTGATATGACCAGGTGTAAAGAGCAGAGAAAACAAATAAGTATTTGTTTAAAATTTGTTGTTGTCTTTTTGCATTTTCTCTGCAGTAACAACACAGCTTTTAGTTTAAATAATTAACATTTCTCTTGTTTAGCCCGTGAAAAAGTCCATCTTTAAGGTTATAGTCCATTCTATGACTGAGTTTGACATCCCAGGCCAAATGTATATCTTGTGCATATTTTCTGGCATGAATAAAGCTCACAGTACTCACTTTATTTCAGTCTCAATGTCTCCACTGAGGTACTTGGCCATGCTGAATTCAGAGGTGTAGTAGCGGTTCGGAAACACCTGATCTCCCTCAGCTGTGAAGGCTTCACGGCAGTTTTTTGGAGGCCGACCTTTCTGCATGATCCTCCTCGCCTTGTCTTTCTCCTGAAACCACACATCAACGCGCATGGTGAGCCAGAAGGCGGAGAAACGAAAACAGACAGCTGCACCAGCCCCAAAACTAAACAGGACTCAGACAGAAACTAACTTTGATCACAAGAATGGTTTCTATCCCCCTCATATCAACCAGGCAATTGATGATGACCGGAGTTGTTGCTGTGATCGTGTCCAGCACGGTTAGGTAATCTGGATGACATGCTTTTCTGTAAACCAGTCAAGAAAATGAAAAGACCGTATTTAAACAGGTGTCATGAAATGCGAATGTGGGAGAAACAGCAGCATAAAAGCAAAAACGAGTTCTTACCGTCCATGAACGTTGTAGAGTTTATCAGAGAAGGGGCTAACGATGATCTGTGGTCTGTTGCCCTTAGGATAAAAGCGAGACATCAGCCCCTGAAGGACTGACTCGTCTTTGTAGTTGTCACAACAGAACGCCTTCATGAAGCTGCGCAAACAGCACTCCACAGACACAGCCAGTGTGGGATCCTTTAAACTGATACACGCCCCTGAGACCAAACACAGATGCTCAGATCATCGTTTAACTGCTTGGCAAATATATCCATAGCCCTTGAACTTTTTCACATTTCTACACATCAAAGCCACAAACCTTAACTCTTAAAGCCCTAACTCTGATGCAATTACATAAAATCCAGTATAACTAATTCTGATTGGTAAATTAAGTCCATCTGTGTAAAATTGTGTCTCAGCATCGTGAAGATACAGGAACACACCATGGCAGCACCAACTTCATCTTCAACAGGGAACTGGTCAGAGTTGAAGGGAGGATGGTTGGAGCTGAAAACGGAGCCATTCTGGAAGAAACCCTGTCAGAGGCTGCAAAAGACTTGAGACCGGGGCAAAGGTCCACCTTCCAAAAGGAGAATGACCCTAAACATGCAGCCATAGCTACAATGGAGAGGCTCAAAGCATCTTCATGTGTTAGAATGGCCCACTCAAAGTTGAGACCTATATACAAATAAGAATCCGCTCACAGTCGCTCTTCAGGCAATTATATTGGGCTTGTTTGCAAAGAAGAATGGTCAAAACTGTCCGTCCCTAAGCTGGTAGAAACATCCACCAAAAGACTTGTAGATGTCACTGCAGTGAAAGGTGGTT
The DNA here is from genome assembly GCA_036250325.1 of Characodon lateralis. Lineage (NCBI taxonomy): Eukaryota > Metazoa > Chordata > Actinopteri > Cyprinodontiformes > Goodeidae > Characodon > Characodon lateralis. Next base: position 5,587 of record JAHUTJ010002624.1, on the reverse strand, counting down.
CTACAAGTATTGACTTAAAGCTGCTGAATATAAATGTACTTCACACTTTTCAGAGTTCTAGTTGTAAAAACCTTTTGAAAAACATGAATCACATCTCTTCCACTTCAGAATTAATTCAGTATTTATCTGGTCTATCACATTAAATCCGAATAATACGTCACAAAAAACATTTGACAGATATGACTACTTTGGCAAAGTGCTGTAAGAGCTAACTCAACGCATTGTTACGGCTTTGAAATGACATCACGTTTACCATCAGTATGAAAGCAACGATAGCCACCAATGATCTAAACTTAGTATTAGTAACAGGAAATGGAAATCCACCAAAGCTCAAAACCAAACCTGTTGCACCAAATAATTAGTTAACTGCTTACTGATGACATAAAAATACATCCATCTTCTCATTACTTCCTCGAACAAAACCTAAACATGATCTGTTTTTCATAGTAAGCTTTCATATTTTTAAACACCATCCCCTCGTCTTTTAGAGCCATGATCATCTGGGCATATAACAGACTATCTGATGGACTTTTGGAAGAGAAGTGTTTCTACTAGTTCTGCATCAAACTACACACACACTGAAGCACAAACTTCAATATGTTTTATTTGGATTTCATGTGTTAACCAACAAAAAGTAGCACATAAATGTGAAGTGGATGAAAAAAAATGGTGTTGTGTGAATTTGTATTAAACTTTATAAGTCAATTTAACAATTTAACCATTTCCTGCAATTCAACAGGGTCCATGAACATAAATTTCCCCAACTGTAACCAGATTCGTATGGGCCTTGGTTGTTCTAAAGCATGAATATGCTTTGACCTGAGGCAGTGATCCTCCACACCAGTCTCATTTTGCAGAGTCTAACAATGTTTTCCCTGCATTAAGTTCCATCCATCATCCTATCAACACGGACCAACCTATTTGTCCATGCATGCCCAGACTATTATTCTGCCATGACCATGTTTAACCATGGTGATAGTGTGTTCAGAGTGATGTGCAGTGTTATGTGTCCACCACTCTGTGACAAAAAATCTCTCGAAAACACATTCAAGTTTGTAGTTGTAACATGACAAACAGATGAATAACTTAGCAAGGTACTGTATTTGGGATCTGTATGTCATTGTTATACATTAGAAAGGTTTTGGGAATAGATAGTAATACACACTACTCCAAAGGGGCAAAACATAAAGTCAGTACACTGTGAAGAGTTAGTTACCTATTGGCCCAATGGGTTTCTTGATGAAGTGTCCTGCAGCACATGCATCATTAATTGCAGCGACCAGGTCGGGTACATGATCTCCAAACCGCTTGAGCTTGTTGGATCGACTGGCGAGGAGCTGGTTCTTTCTCTTCAACTTGGACTCGTAAGCAAACTGCACACTCTTTGCTTCAATTCTAACATAAAGGAGGAGTGTTCAGTGATGAATCTTTGCTTGCCCTTCTTACCTAGGGAGTACGTTTGTAGGAGAGCAGGAAGTGTTTCTTGTACCTCAGCTTGTCCCGTTCTTCTTTTCCTTTCAGAAGTGCCTGGTGTTTCTTCTTAATGTCTTCATTGAGCTGTAAGCATTTCCTCTGAAGCTCTGCCAGCTGCTCTTTGAGATCACCCAAGGTCGCCTGCTGTTTTGAGCGTTTGGTTTCTCCACTGTTGTTCAGTCTCTCGCTGATGGCAAAGAAACATTTCAGTTTGTTGTGAGGACTTCCATAAATCTAAGCCAATAAATAAAATGTTTCAACATGTCCACACCTTGCTTTGGCCTTGTTAATTTTCTCCTGGAGAAGGCTCTGCTCTCGTTCTGTTTGCTTCAGTTTGTTTAGAGCCCGAAAATAAACAAGCTATGAAAAGAAATAGTTGTTTTAAAAATTACAAATCACAACTATTTGACAGAATCGATTATAAACAGACAGGGTGCACATCATACCTCCTGCTCCTTGTGAGCTTTGTTAGTTATTTTTGCTTGCTGTTTGAAGTTGAGATGATCCTCTCTGAGGGACTTCTGTTCCTCTCGTAGACTGTCAGTTCTCTTTTTAATAATCTGCAGTCTTTTCTCTGTTTGTACGAGCTTCGACTGCAAGGAAGGAAAAAAAAAGACAAGAGCAAAAGCTTCATTAAGAACAATATGTTAAGAAAAGTACAAGTTAATGTGTTTGTGAGATCATTTGGCTTGAAAGGCTTGGCACTTTAACAAAGGGGGATAACTTGTTTTATACCTGACAGAGCTTTAGGTTATCCTCATGTTTATTTTTTTCTTCTTTCCTAATTTCCTCCTTCAGCTGCTGTATGGACTGCTCCTTGTCTCTGACCTAAAGGGGATAAAACAGTCATGTTTATCATGTTTAAGTAGAACAGCTTGTTAAACATTAGAAAGCCCAGTGATAGTGGCAGGCAACACCCTGTTTGTCATTTCTGATTGTTTCTCGTCCTTTTCCTTCAAAACAGCAGATAGGGCATCCTTTGAGAGTTAACACCCTGAACTTGTTCCCATTTTAAATTAACTATATTATAGTCAAGAAAATAGGAAGCGTAAATCATAGGAAAGGTGGGTTCCCCAGATAATTTACTTTTCAGACACAAAAAAGCCTTTAATTCAGAAATGCCATAACCCGTTATAACATTTCACCTGGAAATATAAAGCGGGCTAACTTTGGTCGTAGAGAGAAAAATAATTGTTTTTGGAGAAAACAGGCCTACTATGTATGGCTACCTAATGGAACACAGAAAAGGGGTGAAGCAAGCTTTTCAATTGTTCCCAAAGATATCTACACAAGAAAAGAGGTAGAGCTTTATGGAAGTAAAAAGGTGGAGATGACAGATTTCCTCCCAAAAAAAAACAGTCTCTCTCCAAAAAGCTTTCTGTATCAAGACTATAAAACAGCTAATTTCTTAACTTCGCGGTAAGGAAAACCAAAGGCCAAACCAACCAAAGGAACCAGGACAAGACAAGCTACATGGCTGCGACAGATGGCTACATGGCAGCTCTAGCAGTGACTCGACAGCCAGAGTATCAAGGCAACTACAGGTGGTGTTTGTGAGCATAACGTTTTTCAGGTAAGAAAATATGTTTTTGTAGAGTGGGGTTTTTATTTTTTGGTGGATCATCTGCAACCTTCACAGATTGAGTTAATTAAACCAATAACCACTCTCTCCAGTTGTTCCTCCTGCATATTTACCTGCGATCAAGACCTACAGCGTCAAGCCATTGTTTTCTTAGTCTGTGAGACAATGAGATGGTGTTTAACTGCAGCCGTCCTGTGTTTGTATAACAGTATTTTAATTTCTCCTCCATCCAACAAATATGAACCAGTGGCCTGAAGTTACGTTTCTAACTGTAGGCAGGTTTTAAGAGTTTAGGTGGTCTGACAGATGGTGTCCTCAGATCACTGTTTAAGTAGCTAAATTACTGAAGTGTACGTAATCCCTGACAAGTACAACAAGGACTTATTATGTGTTGAGAAGTGAGACTTTCAGCTGCTTCCATTCACTGCTGCTGTTTCATACAATAAAAACCTGAATGATCTGCGGTCTTGTGCTGACTAGAGATGTGGAAAATAATATAAATATTGTGAACAAAAAGCCCAAAAAACAACCAAAAGGAAATATAATTTTAAAAAAGTAGTCTCTTGAACATATCAAAATAAGAGAACCTCTTACCAAACACCATGCCATTTTTTTCTTTAGGTTCTCCAAAGTCTCCTTCAAATCACTGAAAGACGACAAACTTTCATATCGCTCTTTCTTCTGTAGGAACTCCTGCTTTAAGTCCTTGAGACACTGAACACAAAACAGAGATGATCACATTTTCCTTTTTTAATAGAAAAGTCATTGACATAACTTTTACCAACTGAATCTGATCGTAATGTATTCCAGTTAGGATTGAATTAGACTGCATGTAAGTGGATCTGAATTTGAAAGCATGACAGGATTAGATTAGATTAAAATGAACTGAACTGATATAAAAATTAATTTGGACCAAACTGGATTCAATATATATTTGGATATTAACGGAACCTGTGTGTCTTGTAAACTGTGTCGTCACTACATTAATTGAACTGAACTGAATTAAGTTAAATGTATGGCAGTGTACTAAACCACTCTAGACTGCCAGGTTTAACAAAGGTAAGACATCAAATAATAAAAAAAATATATATTTTTTGCAATAAATTGTTCTAAAATTGATTGTTAACACTAGCATTATGTTAAGAACAATTCAGTTTACCTAGAAGGAAAATGTTGCTTATTTCTAAAAATAAACATAAGTAATTATATTTTACCACATTTTTAAACTGTGGAATAACTTTATAAGACATCAATTCATGAACAAATAAAAGCATGGGTAATCCATCCATCCATCCATCCATCCATCCATCCATCCATCCATCCATCCATCCATCCATCCATCCATCCATCCATCCATCCATCCATCCATCCATCCATCCATCCATCCATCCATCCATCCATCCATCAGATTTGACAACTAAAGAGTAAAAGCTTTAGGTAATAAACACAGTTCTGTACCTCTTCTTGCCTCTCAACCTGTTGCCGTGTGATTGTTTCAGTGTGCTTGATGTGGATGTAATCTCTCTTCATCTGCTCAAGTAAAGTTGCTTTCATGAAGAACTAGAGATAAAAAAACAACACAACTTCAGTTTAAAGCAGTGGAGGCAAAAACAAAGCTCACCCAATGAAAACTGAAATCGGTCAGCTTATAATGAACATGGTGTAGTACCTTATATTTGTCCGTCTCGTTTTTTGAATGGAGAAACTGTTTACTCATTTCCTGGCTGAGAATGGATACTGGGTTATCCAGCTGGAACACACAAACACAAAACAATATTGCCATTCAGAACAACTGATTTTGCTTAATATCCCAGCAAATATGTAAGAAAACAGCAGTGGATCCACAGACGATTATAGGAACAGAAATATAATTGTTACCTGGATGTTAAAGTGGTCCAAAACTGATATTAATTCTTCTTTCTTGTTTGAGACAAGTTGACCTAAAAATCAAAAGACAAAAAATATCCTTTTTAAAATGAGGAAGAGCTCAAAACATACTGGCTCACCATTACCAGTGCAGCAACAACCAAGTAATTCAGCTGTCAGTTGTATGATTTTAACCTTCTTTTTCTACTCAATATAATTGAGTTCAATTCAGTTTAGTTTATTTATATGGCACCAATTCACCACAAATGACATCTCAAGGCATTTCACGAAACAAGCAGGTCTAGATCATATCCAATTTTACAGAATTCAGTCCAAATTCAGCTCAAATCATTTAGATTAGATTAGATACAGGTACTTTATTAATGCCCCGAGGGAAACTGTTAAGTTACAAAAGCATCAGAAGACATCTGGAACAAAACGGAGATAAGACAAACAACAAAACACTATTATGTACTAGTGTGCTATATAAAAACAGTAGTAACATAAACTAAGCAAGGAGGATAGATTCCTGATGTATCTCTACACAGTACAGTTTATAATGATAGGCAGTCAGGTTTCTCAGACCGGTCCATACAGCTGAAGTGTCACAGCCTTTCTACTGGTGACACTTCAGCTGTATGGACCGGTCTGAGAAACCTGACTGCC
>JAHUTJ010002623.1:0-12011 GCA_036250325.1 Characodon lateralis | reverse complement strand
ACTCTGCTCTTACTGGTGCAATGTGCAATCAATGAAGACTGGCTACCAGGCTGGTCCAATTTAGCCATGAAACCTCCCACACTAAAATGACAGGTGTTTCAGTTTCATTGTCCAACCCCTGTACAGTTGACATGCTGAAAGATTTGATAAAAAGAAAAGAAAAAAAAAACATTACAAAAAGTCAGTGCTACCTTACTTTTTTCATATTCCCTCTTTTTATTACTTTCCCTCTTTGACATAGCAGTCCTTGACTAGGAAACTTGTGCAGGCTTGAATACCTTATTAACGCTGTAAGTGTACTTTAAAGAGCCATTTAAACTCTTAATGATAATGGTAGTAATTTCTCTTCTTGTATTATATGATGAACCATCAAAGGCATCAGCTCCAACAATTAGTGAGGTTAGTCTCAAGCATATCTCCTGCATTTGTCGCATAACTGATAAAGGTCTCCTTTTACAACATTTTCATTAAGACACAATAACAAAAAAACTCAAAAGGCACCATGGATTGGAATAAAAAAAAAGCAAAACCCTGTGTCTGAATCTGTTTTCACTCTTGCATGTTAATCCACTCATCTGATTAATATACGTGTTCGTCCCCGCTTCTCTCTGGAGGAGAACGTGTCATCCCCTCAGACGGTAATTGAGCATCCAGGATCTAGGCGCAGTCCGCACATGGGATGACAAACTCTCTGTCGACACTCATTTTTACACAGCAAATTGCCGTCGCTCTTAATTATATTTACCGGACTGTGAAAAGCAGTTGCCAAACAGTGTCAGGGTGGGAGCACCTAAAGGAAAAGATGGAAAGCAGATGACCGACCTTATGAGACGTTGAGACGCGCACAGTCTGGCCAGTGATGAAGTGGCTTATTTTCATTTCCTGTGGTTAGTTTTTGTTTAAATAATGCTTGTCCTTATCTCCTAACTGTCACTCCAAAGTGATTAATGTTGTTGCAAGGCTAACTGACTTCTCGCTTGTCAGTGGGCTTTATCTCTGCCTGGCATTGATGATCAGAGATCTTTCATGCAAGCTTGTCACTAATTTATCTGCTCTGCTTTTTTTAATTATCTTGGCTGTACATTACTCCATTTTCTGCTCATGGCAGTACAGTAAAGTGACAAGGAAAGTGTTTTCTAATCAAAGAGGGTTAGAATTCAAGGACAAAGCACTCCTTTTTAGGACAGGCTATAAAGCTTCTCAAAAACAGGTTTCTTTCTTCTCTTTCTTTTTTTACGGGTACTAACCCCACCACTTACTTTCATCTAAGGGGACGATAGAAGGTTAGATAAAAGCCCCCAGGCCTTACCAAAATATGAGCTTACAGAACAAAGTCAACAAAAGCAAGAGACATCTAAGGTTCTAAATTCAATCACCCTCATCCAAAAAAGTGATTTTTTTGGCTTTATTTTTGGCTGAGATCAAAGCCATTGTGGTTTATGAAGTGTCTACAGTCACTAGAGTCACTCATTGTCCCTGTCCACTGCAGCAGGCGTGGCCTTGCCTGGGCTGAAAGCATGCTGCAATTGTTGGCAAAGTCCAATGACTCCCGCCATCACTGCCTCATCTTCCACCTGTAACCATGCACTCTCCGCTGCCAAAAAAGAGCAAAAGAAGCATTGTTGTGGAAGTGGGCTTGGAGAGAGCAGCAAAGAGTGTAATTTACAATATGCTTGATGCCTATCGTGGTCCGCCATGGTGGATGGGCAGACTCGACTAAAGGCATGCCTTTCAAAGTTCACGCAGCTGTGTAAATGTTGAAAAGAAAACATAAAAAGCAGAAAGCTTGCCTGCAGGGGGGCATCTTAAGTAACATTTCATTTAAAATTGTAACATAAACGGACAGAGGAGAATACATGGTCCTGATGGTTTCTGCACAAAAGCTTCCTTGTGATTCTCTGAAGGAAAGCATCTAACAATGAAGAATTGCCTCGGAATAAGTAAAAGCGATGTCCCATCCAGGACCATTAGCATCAATTATCGTAAACCTGGGCTGGCATTACAAACAATGATCCAGATTAGGCTGATCATTGCATCCCTGACATATGAGCTTCCCAAATGCCAGAGCCACTAATCATACTCCAACAGGCCTGCCCAACCGTGACCGTCAGATTCATCACAACCTGCTGCTCCATACGGATGCTCCCTGCCTTCCAGTGCTGGCGGTGTAATACACATAACGTGTGTAGGTGTGTGCACACATTAGATGCGTTAAAATTTGGAGAGTTCTAGACTCATTGTGAGGTCCATTGGTATTTTAGGTCTTTGGGATGTTTCACAGATCTGTTCCCTGAAATAAAAGGGGTGGACAACACAATCATCCAATCAGCTTTAAAGTTGATGCAGCATCTCTGTGGGTCTGTTTAAAAAGGAAACACAACTTTGTAACTGCTTCACTTTTAGCTAGGCCTTTCTAGTAAATAATAATCTGAATTCCCATCTAAATGTGTAGATTATTGAGTTGCATTTTGGGTAAAATACTGACCAGGTTTTGACAAACTACAGGACTCTAATGATTTTCTTAGATTGCTCTGGCTTTCTACCAAAAATGTTCAGATTAGCAATTCCATTGAGTATGGCAGTGAGTGTGAGTGCACAGTTGTCTTTATTTCTGGTCCCATTTCAGATTTCTTTTTCACACTGAAATGTTTAAGATGATCAAATAATTTGAATATCTGACAAATAACAGTTCAAATAACAGGTTAGACCCACATGATCAGAAGGAGCAGATAGCACTTTGCAAGAGAGAGTTCAATTTGACAAGAAATATTACACTTAAGTATTGCAAAATCATGACAAGAAGTCTCGTTAAAGCTTTTGCATACTAATGTAACACAGTACACAATAGTACCTTCCTTGGTCCAAAAGTTAAGTTTAATTAATTTCAACCACATATGCTCTATCATTCCTTATATAGTCACCAAAATGTGAGAAGGCATTCCAAAAAGGCTGTTGGTAATCTGTTTTAGAAGTGACAATAAAGGACTTCTCCGGGTATTTTGGTTCTGTACTTCCATAAAGATTAGGGACTTTTACAAGCTCCTGGATCCACTCAGAGATTTGACTATGCATCTTGATACAGTTTGTTTTACTGGATGTTAACATATTTTGCTGCAAGCGAACCACTCACTTTCCATATGACTCTGTTAAATGCAACACTTTTATATAGACCAACAGATCCAACCGCTCATCAACAAATTAAAGCATGTGCAATCAAACTGTCTACTGCTCCTTGCTTCTTCTTTGTTGCTAATTTGATGTTAGTTTTTGACTTTTGTTTACCTTCAGCTGCCAGTTGTTAATTTGTTTTTAGCTCTCCCAATTAAATGGCAAACATTGCTGGAGAAAAAGCTCCACATCTGCCACTCAAGTCCCATAATCATAAAGTCAGAGCAAAGTCAGCATTAGGTCCCACCTGCCACCTGGATTTCTGTTTTCTTTTTTTGTTTTGCTGCTTTTTGCCAATATAACGTTAATAATTAAAACATTGGTGTTTTGATAAAAGCTTTTCATTGCACACACCATTAGAGCCATTTCATGTTATCATCTGAGTACTCTTGTATGACTTGCAGACCAGGACCTCTCGTTAATAGTGACTTTAAGACAAAGTGATGCATACCAAAGGAGCCCTAACAGATAATACATGTTCTGGGATTATGGTCTGCTGAGCTTTCTTTCAGTTTTCATTAAACTTCTAAATCTACGATTCCTACACAATGTTCAAGAAAACATGCAGCCCTTTACATTCACTTGAAAATATGAAATACTTAAGTTCAATACGAAATGATGGCAAATATTTCTATTGTGGGAAGGAAGGACACAAGAAAGAAGGAAGAAAGGACACAAGGGATGAATGACACGAAAGGAAGGAAGGACACAAGGAAGCAAAAACAAAAGGGAGGAAGGAAGGAAGCAAGGAAGAACAAAACAAGGAGGGAAGAAAGGAAGAACACAAGTATTTAAGCAAGGAAGGAACAAAGGACATAAAGGATGGAGGGAGGAAGAGCAGAAGCAAGGATACTACAGAAAAACAATAACAAAAAGCATAAAGGGTAGGAATAAATCTTCTTCCATATTCATATTTGTCCATTCTTCACTGAGTCTTCAAAGTACTGGAATCAAACCCAAATATTTTCTATATTATGTAGGAACTTTACTCCTTTACTGCACATTCTCAGAAATAATATCTTGATAGTGCACTGCAGATAAAAGTGAAAGCCAGAGTACACCCGATTAGCTATTTATGCCTCATTAGCTAAGTCAATAGATTCGCTCCACACTACCACAGCAGCTGAAAGGAATCTAAAGGATTTATTTGCATCTAAATGAGGTATTTCTGTCTGCCCCCTTTAAAAACCTCTCTGGCTACATCTGGAATTGTCACTTCTGTGTTTAGCTGAAAATGAACTGGCCTGATGGTAATGAGACACTGTATATCTGCAATACCTGTAACTGAATATATACTCCTTCCTACATGATGTGTCAAGTCAGACTCCATTTCCGTACCTTTTCTCTTTGTTGAGAGTCAGACCTTTTGGCATCTTTGGCTGTGAAGACTTGTGGAACACTGAGTAAGGCTCGTCATGGCATTCAAAGCACAGCCACCCATATAAAACAGTGATATTAAATATACAGCCTGTTCATCAGTATGAAATATGAGTGTAGATCTTTTACATAATCACTGATACAGAATCGATAAGACATACTAATCAGGGCCAGTGTATATTGAGCGGCAGCACCCACTGCCCATCACTTTTCCTTGTCTCAGGAGGACAGGCACAACCATTGCAAAAAGTAGCATCATCCATCAAAAGTTTGGGTTGTGGAGGGTAACGCCAAATCCCAGACATTTCTGAGCGTAACCTTGACGACGTCATGGAACATGCAGAGTGCCAAACGTTAACTGAGGAATATCATTTTGCAAAAGAGAGACAAATATTTCATTGTGAAGCATCTCTATGAGTCATCTAGCTCCCAAAAGCAGAATACAATTTAGTCACATAAGAAATTATACTGAGAAATGAATCTGCTATCAAAAAATGTGGAATTACTTAAGATTAGTCTAACATGCAGGTCCAAAGGGACACAAAAATCCAATCTGAGGAACAGCAATAATGAATTTTAGAGGCATTAGTCACTTGGAATAAGACTGAGATATTACTGATGGCTGTTTAATGAAACAAAATGGGGAAAACCCAAGACACCCAGAGCAAAATCACTGATTTAGGAGGCAGCACAGGATAACTGATCAAAGGTGCTTTCTGGTAAAATATGAGAGCTCCTATATCTGACAGAATGACAGAATCACGATTCCATTATCAGTTCAAAGGCCAAGTTTAATGAGAATATTATTTGACCTTCACAGAATCAAAACAATACATTTTCTTTGGATTTATGCATTCTACTTATTAAGAAACTAGTAAAAAATGCTACAAAATTAAAATGTTGAGCAGAAACATGTCAGACCATTTTAGGCATTACTCTTTGCAATTATAAAAAAAACATATATCCAATGTTGTAAACAAATCATTTTGTAAACCTCTTGAAATCTATTGAATCTGTTGCCACTCACATTATGAAGTAACTACAGTAGCTTCCACTCATTCATTTTCTGCATATATAATCCTGTGAGAGACCCAGTGGTGGGCTTGAGCCTAGTATGGTGGAAAGTGAGCATCAGGGATTCGTCCAATTTCATGTTCAAAGGTCCAAGACTGTCAGCATTTCCTGATTTGGTCAAATCAAAGCGAATATATCTATCCATCGTCTAAACCCGATTTTTGCAGGGTCAGGTAAGGGGGTGTCTGCAGCCTATTTCTGACAGTATTTGAGGGAGAGGCTGGGTACACCTAGACAGTTTACCACACATCACTGTCAAACCAAATCCATTTTATTAAATTTGCTTACAACAACTTTTTTGTGACACTAAGCCGGCGTACCTTTTCACAGTGAAGAACACTCAGACTTTATAAGAGATTTTTAAGTCAATTTAATCTTTGCAATTTAGCCAACTTTTTTCAAGCACAGATCATATTTAAAATATTGAAAACTTTAAGACTTGAAGTTCAAACAAAAACATCTTTTGTAATTTAAAGGGTTAATAACAGAGCTCAGATAAATAAAAAACTAGAAACAGACAAATCTCTGGATCAGCATAGAATAACAATGAACAGAATGTGTTGCATTGCCAATAGCTTTGTTATTTTGTTCGTTTGTTCTGTTTTGGCAGATTGTCGACATGTTCCAATCCCTCACTACCAAGTATTGGAATATTGCTCACCCCTGAAGTACAGTGATTGTTTACCCAAGAAAGGAAACAGTTAACAACCTAACCTAAAATGGTAGGATTGCCTTAACTTATCAGTGAAGCCCGATCTATAGTCTATTTGCCAGTTAATATTACCTATTTTTGTAATAAAAAATGGCAAAAATGTGCAGAAGTAAATTTGGAGTTATATTATTATTATTATTATTTTTATTATTATTATTGGAGTTATAAGTATATTGTCTGCAACTACACTGTGATTGTGTTCTAGCTGTCTCACCATTAATGATTAGTGTTAGGAGTAATGGCATTACAAAATAATGGTGTTAGTAACTGCGTTACTTTTTCAGTAAAGGTGTAATCTAACAAATTACTTTTCTCATTTCCGTAATGCTGTATGATATTTACAATGTTACGCGACACGTTACTACAACTCAATAAGCGAGGTTTAATAAAAGCGCAGCCTGCTGCTGAGGAGAGATCTGCCTTTTTCCCACAGCTGCAATAAGTGTTTTTAAAGTAGTGATGTGTCGGTCGCGAACGACCTGGCTCAAAGAGCCGGCTCTTTTATGTGAACGAAGAGAGACGGCTCTTGATTGGGAGGCGATTAGTTGTTTTTGTCGGTGTTTTTTTTTTTTCTTCCTAAAGCCGCGCGCGATTGGTCAAGGTGTGTGGTGGCGTCTGTGTGTCAACACTGAGCAGAAGGGAGAGGGGAGGATTTACAGACACACACGGCACAATACGAGCGCTGAATGGCACACAAGTTGGAGAAATTGTGTGCCAAATCTGGACACATTTCAAACATTTGGGCTACCAAGTGTTCAGGCTACCCACGTCTTACACACATGACGGCACGGAGACTGTGCATTGTTGCAACATCTGTCCCCTCAGAGAGAATCTTCTCTAAAACAGGGCAGATAATTACTAATAGAAGAAACCGGATCAGCCCCTCAGAGCTCAGGCAGTTGGTTTTTCTGAATCTTTACCAAAGATTGCTAATGACTAAATATGTATAGGTGCTGGATGCAACTTTTTTCTTTTTGTTTTGGATATTTCAATTTATATTTTGTTCACTATATTCTGTTCATTGTAAATAGTTCAAAATGTTTTGGCTAATTTTTGAATAAAAGGAGTTTTGACTTTTGTTTTGTATTTGGTTAGGTCAATGATAATTGTATTTTTTGTCTAATTGAGATGTTTGTTTTTATATTTATTATTTTATTGTATATTTATTTTATACTTTTTGTTATACTCTGCTTCAGTTTATTTTTAATTTACAAATAAAGCCACATAGATAAAAAAAAAACATTTCATATAATGCATGTTTTTTATATTAGTACTTCATTTTACACACTATTTGATATTATTTTTGGTCATGAATTCATGTTATAAACAAAAAATCTGAGGAGCCACTTGGGAGCTGAAAGAGCCGGCACTTTTTAGTGAGCAGAGCCAAAAGAACCGGCTCTCAAAAAAGAGCCGGAATGCCCATCGCTATTTTAAAGCTCTTCGACGAAAAAGCAGGGAGTGAGGGAGGGGGTCACGGACAAATAGTGGCATATGTGTTGCCGATTGGCTGAGAAGGCATCAGGTAGGCGGGTTTTCACCAAACAGACTGAGTAAACCAAACATGGGAGAGAAACATGACGATGGCGGGGGGACGGGGGGAGGGGAACGGGGGGAGGGGGGCGGGGAAAGCGGGGAGTCTGGTAAATTCAAAGACAGCATTCAAAAGTTGGAAGTATAGGCAATATTTGACGTTCGCTGACGTTTAAGGCAAAAATGAGCATTCGATTTGCAGTCATGTCCAGGAACAAAGGAATTATCCATGTCGGTGATCAGCAACTCAGCAACCTTACGAGGCACCTTGCATCGTCTCTAGGGTGACCAAATGTCCCTGTTTGTGCGGGACCGTGATGCATTTTTCACTCCTGACCCGATGTCCCTCAAACAGAAACAATGTCCCACATTTGACTGGGTCAAATTCTGATAAGTCAAAAAAATATTTGACTGGATTTTCTTGAATAGCTTACATCAGTAGGCTATACAGAATATAATGGAAAGTGTGGGGATTATTATGAAGTTAGCCAAAGTTATTATTAATTTCACAAGGAGGGGAGCACGATCTGAAGCAACACTGTAAAAGGGAGTCGCACAAGAAATGCACAGCTGAAAATCCACCTGCTGATCTATGGACTCCTTTTTTACTCAAACCCACGGATGACTGCCAGACAGACCAGATAACTACCAGCAGCTGATATTATCAGTGTTAAACTTTAAAAGTTTGTAAAGTTTTTTTTTTTTTTTTTTTTTTAAAGCAAGGCAGAGATTAATGAATGTAATGTGAGATCTTAAATAATTAAAATTTTCTGACGTCATCGGTGTTGGTAATGTGTCCCTTATTAGCATCCTTGTTGTCCCGCAATCGTTTTTTTTAAATCTGGTCACCCTAATCGTCTCACCTTTCTACAACACTTGGCTAACAACCCGATGGTCGGAGCAGCAGCCAGCGTGTGCTCTGACCATCCAACACCGTGCAAACAGAAAGGGTTGATTTTCTCGTCAGCAACTTTTAACATCATTTTAGATTCTACAAAGTAATGGAAAGTTACTTTGCCTAGTATCTAGTGGCTTTGATAGTGCTGTAACTGAGTTACCAACTTAGTTACTTTTTGGGAGAAGTAACTAGTAACTGTAACTAGTTACTTTTTTAAAGTAATGTTTCCAACACTGTTAATGATGTTTAAAATGTTTTTTGCCTTTTTTTGGCAGCAGTTTCTTTTTGCATCCTGGAGTTTAGAGGCAGTCTTCTCTACCCCTGATTTAAGGAAAATCTTTTTAAATTTTTAAAATCACTAAAGGATTATCTGCCATATCTGGGTACAAAAACTCTTCATTAAATGAGCATTTCTCTTCTTCTGATCACTGATCTTTACATAGGGAGATGTTTGCTGGGTGCTAGGCTAACCTTAGCTTGCTTTCGTCAGTGTTTTGATAAGCCTTGTTTATAATTCAGCTTTTGCTGTGGTTTTCAATTATTGTTTTGGCTTCATAAATTATTTCATTATTAACAACAAGCACTATAGCTAGCATGCTGTGCATGTTTCTTCCAGATGGCTGTCCAATCCCAGGCTGAGTGGTCAACATCACTCAGACAGCCAGAGAGCAGCAGAGACCACTACAGTCCAATTCTGCAATTCTCTTTGCCTTTTCCCGGTTGAAGAAATCGCAGATCCTGAGAATCTGGGATGCAGCTGTCCAAATAGACTTGGTGCTCTGTCCAGACTGGAGTCCAGACTTTGAGAAACCCTGGTGTAAATCCTCACCATCATCTACATCCTTTGAAGGACCATCAGAGAGACAATGAGTTTACAGGCTCAAGTTGGAATATTAATAATAAAAAAAAAAAAAACATAACATGGTGTTTTTTGGATGTGAAATGAAAGTGGAACCTCTGGAGAAAACTGCTCAAACTCCACACTGAAAGCCTTCCCTCTCAGGAATGTGCTGATACAACTGCAGTTTCGGTGATTTTGAAAGAGTTTAGTGACAAACTTTTTTATCTTTTTATTTAAAGTGAATTATTTTAAACTTTAACAGATGTGTTTTTCTTTGTTCTTGTACTGATAGTCAGAGTACAAGACAGCAGATGGGGAAGTCATGAACTGAAATTTCATCTAACAAAAAGAAGCTACATTGTTCAAATTAAGAATAAGCATTGGGAGCAGAAAATGTTTTCAGAGGCTCCAACTAGCATTTGTGGTAAAAAAAAAAAAAATAGAACAGAAAGGAATTTAGACTCAACATAAAGTGTTTTACTGATTACATGTCACTACAGAGGAGCACAACACTCCCACGTTTTTAAGAATTTACTTTAATCCACTGCTGTTGTTTTTGTACCACAGTGGTTAGTGCTATCGCAGCAGGGTTCCAGTTCAGGTGTTTCCATATTGCCTCAGTGCATGTGTAGGACAACACAACACTGATAGTGTATGATGCCTATATTAATTTCAAATAAAGCAACCCATACCATCAATTTCTGGCTGCTGACCCCTGCTGTACAGCATGCAACAACCGATCCAATTTGGCCCCATTTTTTTTATTTTTATTTCCCAGCTTCTTGTAGTGTTGCTTTGGTGCGCTACACGTCCAAAGAAAGGAAAGGTATCAAGTGATGTGCTTTGCTCTTTATGTGCAGTAGCATTGTGAGTTTCATCTATATACTCTGGTTTCTATCTTTATTCCAAAAATGAGCCTTTTAGGTTAATTGGACATTCTAAATTACCCTTAGGTTTGTGACTGAGTAGCTGCATATCCAGGTTGTAGCCTCTTAGATGTTATGGTATAATGGAAAACACACTATGGGGTGTAGACTTATGGAATTAAACATTGTTATGCATTTTGCTTTGCATAAAAAAAAGCTTGTTGTGATTCCAGTAGAGTAAAATATACAAAAATATACATTACACATATATGCAATTAGCCCACTTTACTCTGAAAACCGTAAATAAATAAATTACAGTAACATTTGAATAGATGTTCCCTTACTTGGGTTGTTGGTGTTTGTTTACTGCGTTCACAACCAGCTAGTATAGTCAACTGAGGAGTGCTGCTTTAGTATGAGCAACCTGTTTTCTCTGTGTGCAAATGTAAAGCAAAAAGACATCGATGGAGGACTGGACTAGCCCATATTTTAAAAGTCCAACTCTGACAAGCACACATTCTCAAACAGGTATTGGTTTAAGTCACATCACAATAAATGTGTTGATGTATGACAGATTAGCTAAACAAGTCAATAATTTTTCGGTTCTATATTGGACCCTAAAAGCTCTAACAGAATGTGCTAGAATTTCCTTTAGCCAGTTGATGCAGGACATTAGGCATAGGGTGCTAAGTGTGTGCGTGTGTGTGTGTGTGTGTGCACGCACGCAAGCAGACGCATGATAATGGCCCCGTTCACCCCTCAGGCAAATGTGGCCCAAATCAGATTTTTTGGGGTTGAAGTGACCAGGTCTGACTTTTTAGAACAAGTGTGAATGCTCATATCTGGCCCATATCTGACTTTTTCAAGTCACGTGTGAGCTACATTCATATGTGGTCCTGAATCCGACTCGTATCTGATCTTTTGGAATGTCACTCCAGTGGGAACAACCAAGGTACAGTAGATGTCACTTTGACATCCCTTTCCATCGCATTTGTCTCAATTTTGCACCACCCAGCAGGAAATGGTAACAATTAGCAAAACAGTAGGGGGTGTTGAATAGAACTACACAGTGGAGAGACAGTGAGATGTTAGAGCTCATTAATAAACTGTTGTGAAGCAACATCTTTGGTTTTGTTGTGGTCTTGTGTTTTCTATTAGTTTGGAATTTCTCTAAGTTCTTTTAGTAGTTTATTTTCTATTATTTGTTATGGTTTTCTTATTATATTTGTTGTATTCTAGTTCCCTTGTCTTTCTTGTAGTTTCTAGTTTAGTTTCCCATTTAGTATATCTGTGTTTATTTATGTTTAAATATTTGTTCACCTGCACTCTTTGTTTACTAGTTTATTTTCTCTGTTCGTCCTCGTCCTGGTGCCTTTTCTGTGGTTTAGGTTTTAATTACGGTCCGGGTTTCTTTATGGGTTCTTTGTTAATTATTAGGTTTTGGTGTTTCTTCTATTCCCTCTAGTTTCTCGGTTTACTTTAGTTAATGATTATTCTAGGTTCTTATGTCTTTTTTGGTTTATTATCTTCGTCCATAGTTTT
>JAHUTJ010002622.1:0-12014 GCA_036250325.1 Characodon lateralis | reverse complement strand
GAGAGAGCTGAGCTGAAAAGCAAAGCTCTCAATTTACCGGTCGGTCTACGTTCCTACCCTCACCTACGGTCCTGAACTTTGGGTCATGACCGAAAGAACGAGATCCCGGATACAAGCGGCTGAAATGAGCTTCCTCCGTAGGGTGGCCGGGCACTCCCTTAGAGATAGGGTGAGGAGCTCGGCCATCCGGGAGGGACTCGGAGTAGAGCCACTGCTCCTCCACATCGAGAGGAGCCAGTTGAGGTGGCTCGGGCATCTATACCGGATGCCTCCTGGACACCTTCCTCAGGAGGTGTTCCAGGCACGTCCCACCGGGAGGAAGCCCAGGGGACGGCCCAGGACACGCTGGAGGGTCTATGTCTCTCGGCTGGCCTGGGAATGCCTTGGGCTCCCCCCGGAGGAGCTGGAGGAGGTGTCTGGGGAGAGAGACGTCTGGGCGTCTCTGCTGAGTCTGCTGCCCCTGCGACCCGGTCCCGGATAAGCGGAAGACGACGAGTACGAGTCAGAGTCAGAGATTTTATGTAGCAGACCAACACAAAGTATTACATGTATTTTTAAATATTTTTTCAAATAAAAAATGTGGCATACAAATGTGTTCACCCCCTTTACCCCAAGACTGGGGCAGAGATTTAACCTCTAGCAGGACAACGACCCTAAACATACAGCCAGAGCTACAATGGAATGGCCCAGAATCTGAGGCAAGACTTGAAAACCGATGTTTAAAGATGCTATGTGTCAAATTTAAGGAAGCTTAAAGTATTTTTCTAAAGACAAAATGGTGAACAGATCTGTATCAAGATGTGCAATGCTGGGAGAAATACATCCCAGAAGACTTGCAGCTTTAATAACATTACAATGTGGTTCTATAAAATTTTGTCTCAAAGGGGCTGAATACATATGCATGACAGACCTTTCAGATTTCTTTACAGTTATGTGCTGTTTTGTGTTGGTCTGCCACATAAAATCCCACTTAATTACTTTTATTTTAGGGTTTTAACATGACAAAATGTGAGAAAGCTTTCTTGTAAGGACCTGTTTGTAAGTAGTGGTGTAACTACTCTAATGTGGCAAAGGGACATTTAATTAGTCACATTAGTTTTAAGTATTAATTCAGGGCAGAACATGACAGACATGTAACACAGCAATTAAAACATGGTTTGTAATAGGGTTCAATTTTAAGAAAAATTTTATTGTAAAAAGTTCCTTGTTTTATCCTGATAAAAAACTTTGTTCAGTTGCATGATAGACACATTATGTTCGCTCATTTCTTTTAGAGTTTAAAGAAGGCACAAACAAGAAATCAAGAGACTGAGAGCGTCTTATCCAGGTTCAGCCAGCAGAAGACCAGGTGGTTTTGGGGGCAAACACAACAAAAGTCATTCTCTGCATTACAATAAAATGCAGCAGTTCTGTGTTCGTCTATATCTCAAACAACAGACAAACATGCACACACACGATTCATAAGCATTATTTTGCCATTTCCTAACATAAATGACAAAAAAAAAAAGTTGAATAATAGAGGAAAAACAAACATTGTATAACTGGAACAATGTGCCTTAGCATGCACAGTGGCGCTCTAAGCACTAAATGTGGACATAACATGCAGCCAATTACTCACAGTATGAAGTCATAATGAAAATGAATGATAACAGTGTATTAGGTTTGGTAGATGCTGCAGCAGCTCAGCGTGTGTTCTGTGAAGATGTGTAACTTCAGAGGACACAATACTGCCATCAATAGTAATATAAGCATGCACCTAAATTACAGATGAACCGATCACATTTTCTATGGCCTATTTCCAATCTCCAGCAGTTGAAAAGCTTTGATGTGCTAATGCTTTTCTAGCCTTTTGACATGATTGGTGGGTGATTATTTATATTAGGAGCCGAGGGGACATCACAGCATGTATGAAAGGGTTAAGACTGTTTCCTTTGCTCAAAGATTATTAAAACGCTCCCAATATTTCTAGCATATTCAATAACAGGCTAAAAACTCAAAAGGATCAAACTTGGCTTCAATACATTCACCCTTCCTGTTGTCTGCTGAAAGTCTTGCTCTTTCTCACTCTGTCTTGTAATGGCATAGAAAATACAATTTTCTTTTAAATAGCTTATTGCAGGACTTCATTTGACTTAATTTTTAAGGACCTTACAGATACTGAGACTAGCTAACTTTGAGTCTTTTTCACTCAGAAGTAGCTTCCAGTGTCGTAAGCATGACCTGGTATTACACTTTGCCAGTAAAATTATTGCAAAGCACATGTCTTTATGAAATTGCTTTATAAACTACGTAACGTTAGTGGCAGCAAATCACAAGGGGTTTCGCTCCCAGACCACACATTTACTTTGACAAATGAGAACCTGTGAAAAGAAGCACTATTACAGCTGTTGAGCTATATTTCTAACAAGGAAAAGTTGGTGCTGTGGGTTAAGAAGCATGTGTGACAGCAAAGATGCAGAGGGAAAAAGACGATGGGTGAGCATTCAAAGGTGGCTTTGTAAAGCAATAACCTTTAAGTCAGCAAGTGGCTCTTCATATATGGCTGGAGTAGAGACAGGCACCTGCAGAGGGAAGCAAAGGACAGAGCAGAGGGAGCAAAGGAAGGTTAATACAGCTGAACAGGAATGGCAGCCCAGCAGACACAGAAATCCGAACACAGCATACAACAGAGCAAACCTAAACTCGGAACTGTAATATTTAAATAAATTGTTCAACACTTTGTTCAAAAGCTAATGAATCATTGTTGTTTTCCCAGAGTTTAATTTCTGAAGCCCAAGTTTAGGTACGAAATTCAGCCAGATCCAAGGCTGCTAAATCTGAATCTGGGCCCAAATTTCAAGCACAAATTCACATTACCGAAGCACAGACAAGAGGTGAATCTGATAAAGCAAAACAGTATCTAAAAAAAATTTAGCAGAGTCAAAGGAGTCCTAAAATCATGCAATTTAAACGTGTTGTCTGTGCAACAGCAATCACATAAAGAGCAACCAACATCATCCTATGGCTAAATGACACAATAGGTTGATTGTTAGTGGCTCACATAATGACTCATGGCTTAGCTACCTAGCTGCTTTGGGATACTGAGCATAAAGGAGATGTCATCAAACTGGGTGCAGGGATTTTGGTGGTTTAGGACATGTAAACATACAGGGGTTGCATTGCAACCGATAATTAAGAAAATATGGTGAACTCCTGCTCTAGTTCAATTAAAATGTTTTTTTTTTTTTTCTGATTGTATTATTATAGACTGACAATACTCCCCCCACCTCGCTTTTTTGTTATATAGAAGCCTTTAGCCAACAGAGGAGGTAAACCTGTTCCTATTTATAGATTCTTGTTACTTTAAGTCACTCACTAAGTTGCTCTGGGTCACTAGAGTACCTTGAGTGAATGTTGTTGCTTACTCCCGCAATCAACTCAAGTAAGTAACCAATTCAATCAAATGCATGTAGTCTGCAGAATTAATCTATGTTGCTTATGTACCTTATCCACTTAGCAGCAGCTAGCATGCTGACCCAAATGATTCAGTATGAAGATTTAAAGAGGAGATATCATGCAAAATCCACTTTTTTACCCCTTGAATACCTTTTGTTGTGTACTTAGAGTCTGTAGTAGTGCTGAAAAGTTAAAGTTAGTTTCTCCAGGTGCAGCAGAAATATCCTAATATTCTGTTTGGGTCGTATATTTCATTCCATAGAGTTTTCACTATCATTTGTTACGTTTTTTCAACTGTTGCGTCACAGTATTTGCTGTGGTACAGCTAAATAAGGTTATGGACTTCAGGTTGATGAATTTTATTTCTCGCTGCGATTTTGTAGTCCAAGCTCAAGTATACTGAAACTGCATGTGGATAAGTCTAAAAGGTCGGTTGTTGGGTGTATTAACCCACAGAATTCATTACACCGCCACCAGCATCAGAATCTATTCAAAGTGCCTGGTTTAATTTAATTTTTCAGGCACTGAGCTGCTTTGTTTTGCTGCTCCCTGCCTGCTGGGGTTTCACAGTCGGAGGAATCAGTATGTTTCACTGCTCGTCTTTTCATTCAAGTGAGGTTGGAGAAAATAATGGCCCCATATTGCTAATTTTCACTCATAAAAATCTCTGGATTATTTAATTTTTCATGGAAATCTACCCACATCAGTAGAGAAATTCCTATTTCCCCCACTTCAAGGAGTGCCTTTAGCAACCTTCACCGGTATCAAGAAGGATTTGCCGAATTACTTAATCTCACTAAGGGGTCAGTTTCTTTATGTATGGAAGAGATGAAGCAAAGCGGTAAGCTGGAAATAAAGCTAAAATGATTAACTTTATTTTAGACATGAATTTGTTGTGTGTTGATAGGACATCATGGACATTGTTCTGATAGCAGTAGCATCATGCCTTCTGCTTCTGTTAGTGCTGTGTGCTGCTTTTAGCTCCTTGAGGACAGAACCGTACTGTGTGTTGTGAATATTATTATTACATAAACAGTTTAGCATTGTTTTTGTCGTTTTGTCTTGTTTCTGTGTCACTAGATAAATGTTATTAAAATACAACAGTCGCTGAACAAGTCATAAACAGGGATAAAAGAGGAGCCTGTGGAGCTACAATAACAAGCAATTCAGACCAAAGCATTGCAGTTCCACTTTATATAGACCACAACTGAATGATTTAGGTGTGAAAAGGAAGGATTTAAAAGCTTGATATGTCCCCTTTAAATAATCAACCTCTGTGCAGGAACTGTCCAGCTCAATTACCCAACAGTATAGTTGTTCTTTAATATTTTATGGCTTAAAGTGTTTTATGTTTATATTTTAGATAAGTACGCAAAGCCCGAAATGTATTAAAACAATATTATAAAATATCAGTAGTAAGTTCCCTTCAATGTTCATCTGTGACTCGATGACATCAATGAAAACACCCTATAGTGGCATTCCGTTCACTCAGAGGTCAAAATTTCAGGGTTAAAAGCTTGGAAAATTAACAGGATTGCCTATTGGAAGTTAAAATTCCAACTTAGAAATTGGAGAGGCTCACTGGTTCGACTCAAACTAGCAAATCTGACTAGCTCTCAGACTTCCAACTAGAATAAGATCAAATTTAGGTGTGACCTTAATCAGATATTTAAAACTCAAAGGAAATTGTAACCCTTTATATATCTCCTAAGAAGCAAAGGAGATTGCAACTCAGGAAGCAGACTGCTATAGTATAGTTTCAAGAGTTAAATAAAATAGGTATTTTTCATAGAAAAGGAATCTATAAATAATTATTGATCAAAAACATAAAAAACATTCTCTCATGATTGTTTCATTAAAAGACAGGCATACAATTTTTTATTTTTTGGGAAATGATTTTTTGGCAAAAAAGAATTTTTGTCTATGTTTAGCATTAAGAATGGGACATGGTTCAGTGCTTGCCATATGTAGTTTAATTATCAGGCGAGGGGATGACTAAGGTACAACAAGCTTCTACACCTTTTTGTTAATGCTGCCAGTACTGGCAAAATTATCTATCAACAACAATCAACCAGTGTCAATTTTTTCCACAAGATCATGTTGGTCACAAATCTATGCACTTTAAAAAGTCATTAAATTACAAATTGGACAAAAAAATGTTGCTGAAGTTCTAAAGTCTGTAAGAATGGCTCGAGCCCTATGTTTGGAGGAGCTGCTGCTATTTTCACACACTCCCTGAGTTCTATCAGATCTTGACATGACTGTCACACCCAGGGCTGTGCATCACCTCTTCTCATCCCTGTTTAATCCACTACACAAGAGCTCGACTCAGATGAAAAGGTGGTAAAAGATGAAAGTTGTCAAGTCTATTCTTTTCAGATTCCTTCCAGTGCCAAATGTGTGCAAACTCCCAATGATAGCGGCAGTGGAATGAAGAGCAGCAAATCTGACAGAGTCAGGCACTGAGCTGCTTTGTTTCGCTGCTCCCTGCCTGCTGGGGTTTCACAGTCGGAGGAATCAGTATGTTTCACTGCTCGTCTTTTCATTCAAGTGAGGTTGGAGAAAATAATGGCCCCATATTGCTAATTTTCACTCATAAAAATCTCTGGATTATTAAAAATTCAAGTTCACATCGACATTAGTCTGAAAAATAAAATTGTATGGTGTGGCTTAAGTTTCTTTCTGATTTCTGAAGATAATAGTTTTCCCAAAAAGTAATGGACTGCAGTACCCTTTGTTTTCAAATGCATGATTTAATTTAAACAGGAACTATTTATTTTGCCTTTCACATTTGACATCACCTAAAATTGTGCTACAGGTATCAGAGTGGGTGATAATCCTTTAAGTGAAACCCAAGGCTGCTACGTTTTAAAAGACAAAGCAGTATTTTCTGTCTCTGTAAACTTTCACAGTCAGTGCAGAGATGCCAGATATGCTGCACAGTGTGGTGCATGTTGAGAGAAATGGGATGGAACAAACTGGGTAGCCATGTGGGAAAATGTCTAAGCATTCTGGCCAACCCATACAGGTAAAGGAGCCTTGTGTGCATGCTCCATCAATAGCCACAAACAGGTAAAATGGATGAGTGTGTCAGATCATTGAAACTGTTGAAAAGAATAAATGGTGTGCAAGTCTGTCTGAAGCTCATGCGTTATCTCCAATGACTGAATAGCAGGTGCCAAGCAGAGTTACCGAGTGTCTCTTCTTGGCTGCGTCCAGGCTCGGCTCCCTGCCGGCATTTCTGCTATTCCGCAGTATTAGTCCAGACTCCTTGGCTTTCTGTGTTTTCACTGGCGGAGCTGGTGGAGCCATTTTGGGAAGCGCTGAAGTCTTTGAACTAAACTGCTGATTCTCTGTAGGGCATCTGCCGGTCTGAAAGCCTTCGTCTAGATGTTCTGTTTTAGCAAAACCCTCTGGATCTCCGGGGAAAGCTGGATGGAAGCTGGGGATGTCAGTCCAGTGAAGGTCGGTGGATCCCTCTGGAGAGCCAACAGACCAGCGGTATTCTCGTTTGATGCCCCGTGTGAACTCCTCCTTCCCTGTCTGGTCCCTCTCGTCCTTACACGCAATGCTCTTTGAGCGCTCTGGCTTTAGGGGAACGATCCTGGTGATCTCTGACTGGTAGCTGCTGCCTGATAGACGGTGGAAAGATGTCCTGTGGCTCCTTTCGCCAAGGAAACCTTCAACATCCTCCCCACCAGAGCTACTGAGCCTTCTTTCGTGTGTTTGCACTTGTCGAAGTTTTACCTCTGCTAGCTCTTTGTTGTCAATAAGGCCCTTTCTTTGAAATTTCACCAGACTTTCTCCTTTGCCACTAGCTAAAAAACTGTCATGTTCTTCTTTTCCAGGTCCATTTAATAAGCCTAAATTGATGGTTGCCGTCTCAGTCTGATTTACCTTTGACTTTACCTGCTCTACTCCTTGACTGGGGACCTCTTTGCCCACACCAAACTCCTCTTTCCTGTTGTCTTTATATACACTGACAAACTGATCCTTTGGTAATCCCTGATTGTCTTTCCTTATGATCACTGGGGATGCATCATTTTGATCTCCTCTTTTCGATGTTTTTTCTGATGTGTTGTCTGAGTCTGAGTCTTCATTCTCCTCTCCGGAGGAATCTCTCCCTGACTTCCTGTTGACGAGCTCTGCAGGAATTCCCACGTTTAGGCTCTGGGGTCTGCTTTTTTTTCTCGGTTTGGAACCCATCTTTTCCTTTATCTGGTGTGAGCCTGGAGCCACATCACTGTTTGCCTCAGGGCCTGAGGCTTGACAGGGTTTACTTTGAGATTTGTCTAGTAACCAGTCTACATTCTCAGGTAATTGAATCGCAGAAGACCAAGTCTCAGAGCATACAGCTGCCTCTCTAGGTGTTCTTGTTGATGGAAATTCATCAATATGGCTTTTCAAGTCTCTCCTGTTATATCCTGTTTCCTCTTTATGCATCATTTTGGTAATGTCTATCTCTATTTCCAGGTCCTTTTTCTCCCACGAGGAATCAGATATGTGGGATTTATTCTTTTCTTCTGCCTTCCAGTCATGGTCTGGTTGATAAGGTTTCTGTTTTTCAATCAATACCCACTCCTCAGAGCCCTACATGTTGGTATAGATTAAGCACAGTTAGACATGCTGAGCACAACTGCTAGCAAACAATGACATCTACAATATGGGAGTAAAACATGCAGTTTATGTACAAGTATGTTTTAGTTACATAGAGATGCATCCTAATAAATTTAGAATAGCATCAAAAAGCTTGTTTGTCAAAGTAAGGCTGTGGTTAGAACTGTTGCTTCTACACATTTTTCTAACACAATTTCTCCTTCCACTTA
This sequence comes from Characodon lateralis, assembly GCA_036250325.1. Classification (NCBI taxonomy): domain Eukaryota; kingdom Metazoa; phylum Chordata; class Actinopteri; order Cyprinodontiformes; family Goodeidae; genus Characodon; species Characodon lateralis. The sequence goes on along the minus strand of JAHUTJ010002622.1, from coordinate 3,753 downwards.
ACTTTCTGTTAATATGCTTGGATATAGCGCTCTGTGAACACCAGGCTTCTTTAGCAAGTACCTTTTATGGCTTACCTGTGTCAATGACTGTCTGCTGAACAAGTGTAATGGTTTAATTTTTGAATGAAAAACATTTTGTTTTTTAATTGGTCTTATGTAATATTCAATTTCCTGAGGAACTGAGTTTTCATTAGTTGTCATCCATAATCCTCAAAATTAACAACAAATATCACGTTGTGTGTAATTATTCTATATAATGAGTTTCAATTTTTGACTTGATTTACTAAAATAAGGAAACTTTAATTATATTCAAATTTAATGCGATTCACTTAATTAATTGCTCAGTAGGGACAAATGATAAAAAGTTGAAACTGATGCATGATGTAAAGTGCTTTGCACCAGCTGACAATGCTATAAACAGCAAACTGTTTCATCAAGAGGAACAGTGAAAGATGTGCAACCTCAGGTGAAGTCACCAGAGTCTTCTGGACGAACCCCTCAACAGAAGAGCTTTTAACAGGGTCTTTTCCCACTGCTCGGCCCCCCAACTGGCCGATACGCAGCAGAGGAGAGAAAGAACAACAACAGTTAGAAGTCGAACTCAATATGAAGCAGAGAATTAAGTAGACAGATAATTTTATGCAAAAGGAGGAAAAAAGAAATTGCAGAAATAGTTACTGTTCCTGTGGTATGACCCTCTAATCTCCATATGTATTAACATCTCTTTTATGGTCATTTAAGGTTGGCCAGTCCATTAGCAAAGAAAAATATGTTTAAAATTTTACTTGTTTAACCCATAGGCCCTGTTTAAACCCAGGCTTGGTTAGCCCATTTGATCAGCCTCAGCCCTCTTTGAATCACATTTAAACAGCAAGACATCTTTATGTGGATGTCTATTCACCTTTCAACACGAATTTCACATTGTTTAGCACAGGGGTAGCTGATTTATTACTCATAATCAACCAGTAGATCACAGCGGAAGTGGAGGTAGATTGCTGAACTGAAAAAAAAAAACATCATTACCTGTTAACCAATCATCTGCCTTTCCTTTAGAATTTGCCATTTGATGTTGAAGTAAGGATGCACTGATATGAAAATTTGGACCAATAGAGGTTTCCGATATTAATATTGCTGTTGTGGGCAATGTATATATACACACACACACACACACACACACACACACACACATATATATACATACACTCGTACTCGTACACGTAGTTTTCCGCTTTATCCGGGACCGGATCGCAGGGGCAGCAGACTCAGCAGAGACGCCCAGACGTCCCTCTCCCCAGACACTTCCTCCAGCTCCTCCAGGGGGAGCCCAAGGCGTTCCCAGGCCAGCCAAGAGACATAATCGCTCCAGCGTGTCCAGGGCCGTCCCCTGGGCCTCCTCCCTGTGGAACATGCCTGGAACACCTCCCGAGGAAGGCTTCCAGGAGGCATCCAATATAGATGCCCGAGCCACCTCAACTGGCTCCTCTCGATGTGCAGGAGCAGTGGCTCTACTCCGAGCCCCTCCCGGAGGGCCGAGCTCCTCACCCTATCTTTAAAGGGAGTGCCTGGCAACCCTACGGAGGAAGCTCATATCAGCCGCTTCTATCTGGGCTCTCGTTCTTTCGGGCATGACCCAAAGTTCATCCACCCCCGAAGCCCTGCCACCGCGGAGCCTTTTAACCACCTCGTTGACTTCAGCCTGGATGATGAAAGAGTCTAACCCTGAGACCCCAGCCTCTGTTTCCACCAGGGAATGCGTGATGGCAGGATTGAGGAGATCCTCAAAGTACTCCTTCCACCGCCCGATAATGTCCTCACTCGAGGTCAGCAGCCTCCCATCCCCACTGTAAACAGTGTTGGCGAAGCACTGCTTCCCCCTCCTGAGGCGCTGGATGGTTTGCCAGAATCGCTTTGAGGCCAACCGGTAGTCCTTCTCCATAGCCTCACCAAATTCCTCCCAGGCCCGGGTTTTTGCCTCTGCCACACCCCGGGCCACGGCATGCTTGGCCTCACGGTACCCATCAGCCGCCTCAGGAGTTCCACAAGCCAACCACAGCCGATAGGACTCCTTCTTCAGCTTGACAGCGTCCCTTACTGCCGGTGTCCACCACCGGGTTAGGGAGATTGCCGCCACGACAGGCACTGCAGACCTTACGGCCGCGGCTACAGACAGCAGCAATGACAATAGATGCGGAGAACATGGTCCACTTGGACTCTATGTCTCCAACATCCCCCGGGATCCCAGCAGACCCTCAATATGCGCTTGGGCCTGCCAAGTCTGTCCAGCTTTCTCCTCTTCTAGCGGATCCAACTCACCACCAGGTGGTGATCAGTGGACAGCTCAGCCCCTCTCTTCACCCGAGTGTCCAAAACATGCGGCCAAAGGTCTGACGATACGACAACAAAGTCGATCATCGACCTCCTGCCTAGGGTGTCCTGGTACCAAGTGCACCGATGGACACCCTTATGCTTGAACATGGTGTTCATCATAGATAATCTGTGACTAGCACAGAAGTCCAATAATGAAACACCACTCGGATTCAGATCGGGAAGGCCATTCCTCCCGATCTTGCCTCTCCAGGTGTCACTGTCGTTTCCCACGTGGGCGTTGAAGTCCCCCAGCAGAATAATGGAGTCCACGGGAGGGGCGCTATCCAGCACCCTCGACAAGGACACAAAGAAGGCAGGGTACTCCGCACTACCGCCCGGCCTGTAGGCCGAAACGAGAGTCAGAGACCTTTCCCCAACCCGAAGGCGCAGGGATGAGACCCTCTCATCCACTGGGGTAAACCCCAACACGAGACGGCTGAGCTGGGGGGCAACAAGCAAACCCACCCCAGCACGCCGCGTCTCCCCGTGGGCTACTCCAAAGTAGAAGAGAGTCCAGCCCCTCTTGAGGAGATGGGTTCCAGAGCCCACGCTGTGCATGGAGGTGAGCCCAACTATTTCTAGTCAATATCTCTCGACCTCCTGCACCAGCTCAGGCTCCTTCCCCCCCAGTGAGGTGACATTCCACGTCCCTAGAGCCAGCCTAAGCATCCGGGGATCAGGCCGCCGAGGACTCCACCTTTGTCTGCCGCCCAATCCTCTTTGCACCAGTCCCTCACGGTTCCCCCTGCAGGTGGCGGGCCCACTGAGGGACGGCCTCGCATCTCTCCTTCAGGGTTGGCCCGGCCGGGTCCCGCGAGGAGGAACCCAGCCACCAGGCGCTCTCTGACGGGTCCCGAACCCGGGCCTGACTCCAGGGTAGGACCCCGGCTCCTGGGCGACGTCATGTGCCTTGATCGTATAGTCCTCATAAGGGTGTCTTGAACCGCTCTTTGTCTGACCCGTCACCTGGAGCCTGCTTGCCATGGGAGACCCTACCAGGAGCATTTAAGCCCCTGATAACATAGCCTCTAGGATCATGCGGGCGCTCAAACCCCTCCACCACGTTAAGGTGGCGGTTCAAGGATACTTTTTTTTAACAAATAAAAAACCGAAAAGTGGGAAATATTATTCGGCCCCCTTGCATTAATACTTTGTAGCGCCACCCTTTGCTGTAATTACAGCTGCAAGTCGCTTGGGGTATGTCTCTTATCAGTTTTGCACATCGAGAGACTTGCCCATTCTTCCATGCAAAACAGCTCGAGCTCAGTGAGGTTGGATGGATGGAGAGCGTTCGTGAACAGCAGTCTTCAGCTCTTTCCACAGATTCTCGATTGGATTCAGGTCTGGACTTTGACTTGGCCATTCCAACACCTGGATACGTTTATT
>JAHUTJ010002621.1:0-12018 GCA_036250325.1 Characodon lateralis | reverse complement strand
GACCAAATCCATAATTTACAAGTTTGGAGGATATGCAAAGCGAGGCTCTGAGAAAAATACAGACAAAAAGCAGAAGCAGGGATCAGCAGGGAGGGAGGGAGAGAAAATGCATGTGTCTTCCACCGAGAGCAAGAGAAAAGTGCACCTATATAGCACCTATTGTCAACCAGTGTCTTCGAGGCATTATACATTCCAATTGGATCCTTCTAATACAAGTTCAGTTCATTATTCAAATTTGTAGAAGTTTTCTGTTTAAGGAAAGAGTCTCTAACTGTGCAGCAACTCCTCATACTGAGCAGAGCATGCGCATGGCAACAGTGGGAAGGAAATTTCCTTTTAAAGGTGCGTTCTGACCGAACGCGAATTACAGCGAGTGATTTACATGTTAACAATATGTAAAGGCGCATTCAGGCAAAGGATGTGATGTGAACGGTGCGAATAGAGCGAAGTGAACCCAACGTTGGATGCGAAGCGAATTTTGCTGGAGTTGAAAAATCTGAACTTTTCTGTCAATTCGTGTCAGATCTATAGCCCTCTTTTCAGCACAAAGGTTGCCATACAAGTATAAAACTCACAGCAGTTGCTCATGGTACATCTATGTTCATGTAGGAAATCATATTTTATTCATAAGTATTAAAGTTTCGGATGCATATGTCAACAAGCCTGATTTCTAGGTCACCAATCAGCTGTTATTACATAATTATTCAATACGCTACCATGCTACATTCTGTTGTCATATCAGCTCTTGCCTGGTGTATTTTGCCAGTCCTCATCCATATGTTTAGGAACAAAATGTTTATTACAAAAATGACAGTACAATTTGGCTATTAATCTATTGAGCTGTAATTTATTTACTCACTGAAGACAGATGGGCATGGGTTCTGCAGTGGGGACGCAACGCCTGTAGTCGGTGTCCCGGAGGCTGATTCGTCCCCCAACGTGGGGCAGCAGGTCCTCAAACTGGGTCCTGGATAGACAAAAGTACTGCCGTAAGCGACCATGATCCTGACGCCATTCATGCAGTAAGTGGTGGTACTCTCAAACTGGTTCCTTCTCTGGTGAACCCAGGTACGTTGACGCCGGCGGCATTGTTCAGCTTTCCATATATAAAGCACCGTGACTCGCTCCATGTTGAGTTAAAGCAGCGGCAAGCAGCAGATGGAAGCTCCTCCTATTTTATTGACGTGGTGGAGCGGATGGAGCGTTGTTGCTTGTTGGCCATGCGATTTGCTGGCGAAATGTCAGGCGAGCGACAGCACGCAAATGAGGTGAAAAATTCACTGAAATCGCGGTTGGTCTGAGCGCACCTTAACAGGAAACCTCCAGCAGAACCTGGCTCAGTGTGAACAGGCATCTTCCACATTTGACTGGGAATTTGACAAGAGATAGCAGAGACACTAAAAACACAGAAGCACTGATCCAGGAGAACTTTCAGTGTTAAAGACAAAAGTAGAGCGTTAATAGCAGTAGTAGCACCTTTAGTAGCTTCATCTAGGAGAGTAACACAGGTAAACAAATCAGCTCAGAGCCTGTAGTAAACTCTGACATGAAAAACAGACAGTATATAGTTAGTGGCAGCAATAGCTCCTTTGGTTGCTTTGTCAGAGAAAGAGATTAGACAAAGAAAGATAGAGCCAAGTGTATCATCTCTAGAAAAATAATATGATATTATTGGCAGCAGTTAGCTAGGCTGGTGGCCTCTCTCCACCAAGGTGTTGCAGATAACAGATTAGACTTTGGTATCTCAATATTACCCATAATCCTGTATGTCAAGTTGAAATTAGTACTGTGTGATGTATGCAACTCCAAAGGCGAATTCACATTTAAAAACTCGAGTGGGACTGTTAGCCATTTCTTCCTGATTTAGATGGGATGCTATTTCCACGAGTGATGGCTTAACGTTGATTAGCTGCACTGCACCCCTGAAATTGTTCCACAAAATCAAGCATTACTACCAGAAGATTGTTGCAATTACACACATTTTGTTTACATGCATTTATTTCCTTTGTGTGTATTGGAAGAACACCAAGAAGCAGAGGAAAAAAAAAGCCAAATTTGACCTAGTTTCACGCAAAACTCATCGCTTCCTATAACTATCTACAAGCTTCTTACACCTCTCAACTGGAGCTCTGGATCACTCTTTTTTTGCAAACTGCTCCAGGTCTCATATATGAAGGGTGCCTTCTCCCAACAGCAATTTTAAAATCTGTTTAATAGGATTTAGATCTGGACACATTTCTGGCCATGTCAGAGCTCTCCAGATCTTTGTTTCCATCTATATCTAGGTGCTTTCTGAAAAATGGTTTGGGGTCCTGTTGAAAGACCCTTGTCCTTGAACGCCAGCCCAGCTAATCTTCAGATTTCATGATGGCTTGTACACAGTGAAGACACCTAATGCTAGAGGCAGCTAACAACCCTAAAACATCTTTGTACTTCCCCCATTCTTGACTGTAGGTACTGTGTTCTTGTCTTTGTTTGTCTCATTCCATTTTCAGTAAAAGCTTTACCAAAAAGCTCTACTTTGGTCTCATCTGTCCACAAGATGTTTTCCCAGAAGGCTTTAGGCTTACTCACATACATTTTGGCAAACTGCGTTCAGCTGTTTTTTGTCTCTGTGTCAGCACTGGGGTCCTTCTGGGTTTCCTGCCATAGCTTTTCATTTCATTCAGATATCGACAGATAGTTTTGCACTGATACTCATGCATCCTCAGCCTGCAGGACAGCTTGAATAGCTTTGGATCTTGATTGGTGATGCTAATCCACCATCTGGACTATCCTGCATTGCAACCTTTCATTAATTTCACTCTTCCATCCACGTCCAGGAAGATTAGATGCAGTGCCATTGGTCGCAAACTTCTTGATTATGTTGCGTGCCATGGACATAGGAACATCCAGATCTCTGCAGAAGGACTTGTAACCTTGAAATTGTTGATATTTTTCCACAATGTTGGTTCTCAAGTCCTGAGATAGTTCTTCTTTACTTTTTATCTGGTTTCAGTTGTGGTTTTTACAGTATATAGACATTAAGTGTAATTATATAAACTTTAGAGACGATAAAATAAAAGCCAAAGAAACATTATGTGCATATATCATTATGTGCCCTCTATTTTATTTAGATTGTGATAGTCCAAGTATGCCTTTTTTGTTTCACAGCAGAATAGCTGTCTACTCAGGCTGTGAGGTGTTCATTGTGTTCATCAGTGAGACAGTCTAGGGGAAGAAGCTGTCTCTGTGTCAGCTGGTTTTTGCAAATATTGCTTCGTAGGGCCAACCTAAAAGGTAAAGGTCTAAACAGTTCATGTCCAGGATGTGTAGTGTCTGCAGAGATGTGTTCTGCCCTTTTCTTGACCCTAGGCCTGTACAAGTCCTGATGATCCTCTCTGCAGACCTGATTGTGTGTTGCAGTTTGGACTTGTCCTGACCACCAAGAACTCAGAACTGAAGAAAGCCTCTGGAAGAGATTTAATAGGAATTACAAGAGGACCTTTTGCTTTTAATTCTGTTTGTATGACTCCATTGACCTGGATGACTGAGAAGCTACTCCAGGATGGTCTGTCCTGACCTGTCTGATATAGAACCTACATGTTCTATATTGACGCAGAAATCTGCATAGATGAAAAGAAGCAATACACAAACTTACGAGCATTCAAATAAATTATTTCTGTTGTAGAAATCCTCTTCTTTGGAGGAATCCAAACCCCTCATGTAGGGTTGTTTGTAAAGTTTGTCAGAGCTTCATTCTCTGGAACCGGAACCCTTCATATAGCCATGTAGTGTGTGTACACTTCCATAGGTGACGTACATAACAGAGAAAGGCTCAATATTTTGACGGACACCTCACTTCACCAATTCAATCCAAAGAAATGGTAAGGTGGATTTACAGGCTTGTAAAACAGTCTGTCAAGTACCTGGTGGAGAAAAACAACATTGAACACAAAGACGAGACTCGTAGCTTTCCACAGCCAGTTTCCGTCTCGCAGTATGATGTGTAATTACTGAGATACCAGCAGTGTTTGTCTTAAGATAAGTTCTCCTAATTCTAAAAAGGCACTGACAATACCCCCACCACACACACCCAAGTTCTCGTCTCCCCCCCCCCCCGATGGAAGAGCCACCAGGCGGTTTGTAATTGATTCTGAAAATCTGCTGTCTACATACACACACACAAGGTGAGCAGATCTTTTATTGTGTTATGTAACCGGCAGATGGAAAATGACTTCAGTGACCCCTGTCCACACTGTCCTTTCCTCTGACTACACTTATGTCTCTTCTCCATGTCTTTTTCATGCAAGTTCGCTCCAGCATCCTGCCTGTTAAACACATGCAGCGAGTTTGATCTCCTGCTGCACAAAGAATTGATCTTTGTTGAATAATTAGTCTTGGTTAGATGCATGTGTCCCCAGAGGTAACATCTGCTTTTTGTTGGGTTTTTTTGTGTGCTCACTCTTATCAGACCTTTGCGAAACGTCTGCCTGGTTTGAGACATTTCTCCATACCAACAAAGAAATAAAAATAAATGATGCTTAGAAAGTTTAGTTTTATGTCTAGTTAGGTTTAGTTTCATTTTTGGCAAGAAGTGCTCAACTGTTCTAGCTAATGTTGCTTTCAGTACCATCTCCAAGAGTAAATGTAAATGTGTACAGAATGTATTATGAAGGCCTTTACATTTGGTATGCTGTCCTTTATACCTTCTTACATGAAAATGGATACTTTAAGTTGACACAAGTTTGCTTATTTTTGGTTATTTGCCTTGGTCTCATTCCTGCAGTGTCATAGTAATACTTGCATCTGATTTAGACAAATCATTTCATTATTCTGCTCGTGTAGCTGACTGGTTATATCTCTGTGAAGGTTGAACTGATCAAATCGAGATGAACTTTTCCTGATGTATGTTGTTAATGCTTTCCAGGGGTCAGCTGCATCAGCAGTGCTGCGAAGAGTGGACGCTGGTCAGTGAGGAAACTCAGGCCAAGATGGCTCGAATGGCAGCTGCTGCTGCCTGGGGTCTAGGTAATATCCCTGACATCAATGTCCTTGTCAGACAACAATTCAAAACACTAACATTGCATTGTGCATGTCTGAAAAAGTATGGAAAATGTGAAAGTATTAATACTTTGAGACTTAGCCCTGTTCCATTGGAGACATAATAAATGTCTGAAGTTCTAACAGTAATTCCATCCATCCATCCATCCATCCATCCGTCCATCCATCCATCCATCCATCCATCCATCCATCCATCCATCCATCCATCCATCCATCCATCCATCCATCCATCCATCCATCCATCTAGATAGATAGATAGATAGATAGATAGATAGATAGATAGATAGATAGATAGATAGATAGATAGATAGATAGATAGATAGATAGATAGATAGATAGATAGATAGATAGATAGATAGATAGATGTGTATCATGTCCTGTGATAACACTGACATTGTAACGTGTAGATTCAGCATCATGGGTTAATCCTGTTTTTTTTTCTCCAGGACACTGGGATAGCATGGAGGAGTACACATGTATGATCCCAAGAGACACACACGATGGTGCTTTTTATAGAGCTGTTTTGGCCCTCCATCAGGACCTCTACTCATTGGCCCAACAGGTTGGTTACATTATTCCTCAGCCATACAAACTGTGAACAGGATGTACTATGTATTTTTATAAAGCCATGTGCTTTCTGAAAATCTATCTGGTCTAAAAGCTTGTGGAATTTTGCTTCATCTTTATGATTGTTCTTACTATTATTATACTTTTATAACTTTTTACTGCTGCCCAGAGGGGACTGAATTTTCCTCAGCTCTGACCTTTCAATGCTAATAATAAAATGCACGAGGTTTGTTTATTTTTTTTCCCCCTTTTCCATGTGCAACACTTTTGGTGTGGAAATGTTATGTAATGGTAAATCATTACAGCATTCAGTCACCAGAGCTCGTGGCTCCTCTCGTGTGCTTTTCATCAAGGTCTGGTGGAGGTTTGGGTGACGGTTTTCCTATTTGACAAAGGTTGGGGTTTGTAGATGAGCTCAGACTCCCGGCAGCTGGATATGTTTAAAATGGATCGTACCACACCCAACAAGCATGCTTTAGCCGCCAACAACAGTAAACAGTTGCTCATCCAATTGCCCTTTTCTTGTCCTCCCAGCCCTCTTTTCACCATTAAGCCCCGGAGATTTGCTTTGCGTGCCTCCTCCTGCTCATTACAGCTACTCTCCCCCTCTAATTTGGAGATTACGTCCAGGTGTGGCATCTAGCATTCTGAATCTGCTTGATGCCAAGCGTAGAGCTGGAGCTGACAATGAACCACACACAAAGACCAAAGAGGCTTGAAATGCATATGGAGTGAAGAGGTTGGTTCTTAAATGTCATCGTGAGCAGTCTGGTTCTCCGGATGTAGTTCGTAATTCTCACACAGAGGTTCCTTTGATTCACTGGGCTGTTCCCTTTGTCCCTGAACATTTATAATGGTCAGACATTCATGGGGAATACAGGTCTCCATTGTGGGTTTAGCTGTGAAATTGTCAGGATTTTTAAAAGGGCACTTTTGTCCTAAGGGCTTGTCTTCATGCCTCTAATGATAAAGTTACATCACAGAACCCTAAGCTTATGTAAATAAGCACTGCCTTTATGTAAGAGAACTGAAGATTTGGTTAGCTGTTGTTTTATGCTGCCAGAAGCCAGACGCTGCATTTATCGGGAGTCGTCTGGACTGCACATTTCCAGCTTGGCCCCAGCACAGTAATTCAGGAGTAAACAGCACTATAACTGTGTGGAGACCATAAGGAAGCAGCCTCATTGTCACCTCATATCAAGCCCCCTCCCTTAACCCCACCTCTTGTTATGCATGCCTCAGGAGGTGTTTTGGCATGCCATCTCTCCTTTCCATCCCCATGAAAAAGTAATTGGTGGGATTTGGTTTGAAACAGCTGTGTCCCTGGCCTCCGAGAGCCTCCTCAGTTGTTCTCCCTTATTTTCTCAACCCCATAGTAAAAGCTCTCAAAAGCTTCTGCCGATAAGGCCCAAGAAATCATCGGTCTTGCAGTACTAATATGTGTGTCCTTGTTTGTCCCTATTTGCTTATCTCTACCTCCACTTTCTCTCAGGATCTTTTTTTTCCACTCCTCAGGGTACTTGCTGCAAAGAGCCCATCACCGGTATCTGTGAATGTAGATGAGTGCAGTATAAGTTAGATAGCTGGATTTCTGCAAATGACTCAGCAGAATACATTAGTACAAAAAAACAGGATGCTAACCTAATAGTTTTTAGGGGCGAATTTATGCTCAATAATGGTCGAACATCGAAAACCTGTTTTCATGGTGTTTTCATTTTCAGTTTGTCACCTTCTACCTCTCCTCTCTTTAGCTCACTATGTGCATACACGTTAGACAGCTGTCCGAAGCTCATTTGTCCTCCAAGCCCATGGTTACATAACTTCTGCGTGGTTGTTCTCATCACCTCATCTACCTCTCCTCATAAAACATTTGGCAGTCTGCTAAACAAGCAGGCCATCTTGTTCTACTTTCACCAATATCTCACCACTGGCAGCCTTTGGTTGGGAAGGACGTGTGCATAAAGCAGTGACACACCTTCATTTATTTGTACAAAATGTTTTATTACCAGGCAAGAACCCAAAATTTAAAAAGCTGTAAAGGAAGATAGTCCCGGAAATGTTTTGTTGTATCATGTTGTACATTCTGAGGTCATGCTATTTTGAGGAAATACATTTTTTTTAAATATTTTAATTATTTAAATTAATAGATAGAAGAAGAGAGCAACGCTGTTAGGAGGTGAGAGGAATGTCCTCAACCATATACAATTTAATTGGCCGCCATGTCTTAGGACCTATATATTCTCAGTATTTTAAGGAAAAGATTTTAGTTGCCCAGTGATAAGAAACAGAAGCTAAGGATGGTGAGTCCACCCTTCTTTTTTGATTTTAATTTTTTTAACTGCATCTGAAATACTCTTACAAATGCAAGATGAGATTATGGAATCTAGAGGGACAAAAAAAGGTGGGTAAAATAATGGCTTCCAACCAAAAAAGGCTGTTTGACATCATTCATATTGTCAAAGGTTTGTACTTTCTTTGTAATTGTGATTCTCAGATAGGTAAACTGGTCTTTGACTGTTTTAAAATGTTAACTTTTGTGCAATTTTAATTTATACCCTAAAAAGTAACCAAACTGTGCAAATAATTACAAAGCAAAGAGTAAAGAAATGAGGAATAAAATGAAACTTCACGATAGCCTTGAATGTGCTCAAAAAATCGAGGAATTTTGCCAAGGGTTCAATACCTGCATCAAATAACAGTGGACTGAGTAGTCAACCCTGTGGTGTGCCTCATTTAAAATAAACTGGTGTAAACCTAGAGTAAACTGAGGCACCTGGGGATATATATATAAATACTCCAGGAAATTAAATTTGAACATTTCCAGTACAGTTAATAAATAGTTCCATTCCACTTGATCAAATGTTTCTCTGCATCAAGATAAGTAATGCATTCTGTTATGTTGTCAGAAGGTAAATATAAAATATTGAGAAGAGACACAATATTAAGGGAGCGCCAAATTTTTGTAAAGTTTGACCAATCATTAAATATAATTGTCAGCAAAAATGTTTTCCAACCTGTGGATAACGTCCTGGGCTTAAATATTAAAATCAACATTCAACAGGAGCATCAAAAATGTCAAAAGGAGACCAGCTCCATTTGGTTGTTTTTCCTCTTCTATGCAATGAAAGCTGCCAAGATGTTGGGATATAGGCCTGTATGAATGACTTGGATAAAACAGAATATGGTGAAGATTTAATAAACTGTACTGGAAAAACAATCTGATCTAGATGATTGTCCACACTGTAAGGGAGAGATTGCAGCTGTGATTTTCCTCTTGACTTTAAACCTCTGCAGTTACTGACAAAGAGATTGGAAATTCAACTTTTATTGTTTCTTACCTTTATCTTATCCAAACATTACAATCAGGGCTTTGTTTAGAAATAGTTTTAAGAGAAACACAATTTTTTGATGGCTTAGATCAATATACATTTAATTATTTAAGATTATATTGTAAATATCTTGTATGAAAGTCATACATAATGAAATATGCATGTTTTTATTTTGATTTTTTTAATCATATAGTGTATTGACAAAGCAAGAGACCTTCTCGATGCTGAGCTGACAGCCATGGCTGGAGAGAGCTACAGTCGAGCGTACGGGGTAAGTTTTTCTCAGAGACGGAAGGAAAAGAAGATCATCTTTGGCTACACTGGCACTTCTGTCCGAGCTTGTTTGTGTTTTCTGGTCATGCCAGAGAAACAAAGTATGGCTAAATTTATTGTATTAAACTGAGTCTCTAACTCTCATTGCCGACAGTAAACAAGCTCCTCCTGCTTGGATATATGTGTGTTTTAACAGTACTTCAGATTATCAGTTAAAAATAGATAGCAACAGTCTATTATCTATTTTAACCAAATGATCCCAGGAGAACCTTGTGATCCCTGTAAGTAATTTATACACTGCAGCTAATCTTCCTAAATGGTTCATTAGTCTAATGTCTGGTGGAAACTGGATTCTGCATGTTCCTAAAATCAGTAGGGAGAAATCAGCTTATTGTTAATGAGATGGATGGGTCACCATGTGGATTTATCTCAGATTCTTATTTATTTTCTTTTTACCAGCTTTAACTTTCCTGTCACATAGTCTAGACAGGACCTTTTCCTCATCTGTCCAATATGAAAGTTGCAACTCCAATAACGTGTGTGGATAAAGTATAAAGATGAAGATAACATTGTGTTTATTTGTTTCCCAGGCCATGGTGTCCTGCCAGATGCTGTCTGAGCTGGAGGAAGTGATCCAATACAAACTGGTGCCAGAGAGGAGGGACATCATCAGGGAGACTTGGTGGGAGAGACTTCAGGTAACTACCGCACATGATGAACAGAAACACAAATATACACACATACACAATCACGTGTGCAAAAGCAAGCATGCAATGTGAAACAGATGTTGGAAAAGCTACTGCCACTAATGGAAAACATCCACTCTGCGAGCGTGTTGAGACACAGCAATATCTCAGAGTCTGATCCATTCTTAGTCTCAGTGTTTTCGGGTCTGTTTTGTTTCCTAATAATGTTTCTATAAATATGAAAACTGTTTAAGAGGAGCCATGAATCTTGGGTTGCGTGGTAAAGTGCTGTTATCTGTGTTCCCACAAGACAATCAGCCACTTTTAATATGTTTTACAGGATCAGTTCAGTATAAACTTAACTCCGATATTTCTGAAAACGGTCTTTAGTTTATAAATGACAAATTATAAAAATAGAAAACTGCATTCAACTCTTACTGTAAGTTGCCAAAATATGCAAAACCCACAAATTTTGTTACTTTTTTTAAATAACAGCCACAAACTATTTATTTTAAGGGCATTTTATGAAATTGGACAAGACAAAGTAGAGAAGAACTGAAGGAGTGCGTAACTGTTGACATGACAGCTATTAGTCGTACACGCTACAAACACCGCTACGACCTTTTGTAGAACAGTGGTGAAGAAAAAAGCCATTGGTAAAAGAAAGAAGGCCTGTTTGCAGTCTGCTACAAGTCAGGTAAGGGACACAGCAAACATGTGGAACAGGATCAGATGAAATGTTTGAACTTTTTGGCTTTCATGCAAAACACTATTTGTAGAAGAAATATAACACTACACATCACCCTGAACACATTCCCCACCATAAAGCATGGTGGTGGCAGCATCATTCTGTGGGGATGTTTTTCTTCAGGAGAGATGGGGAAACCCTGTCAGAGTTGATGGGATGGTGGATAGAGCTTAATACAGGGCAGTCCTTTAACAGAACATGTTATAAGCCTGAGAAAACTTGAGACTGGGATGGAAGTTCATCTTCCAGCAGGAGAACAGCCTTAAACAAACAGCCAGAGCTACAATCAACACACAATCTGTCAGAATGGCCCAGTCAAAGACCAAACCTCTTGAAAATTGATGTTCACAGAGACGCTCCATCTAATCTGACAGGGCATGGCGGATCTCAGAAGGTGCCTTCCTGTCTGTGTAGAAAAATTGTTTTTAGTACAATACAACTGCATTAAAGGCAATATGGAGAAGCTGTATTGTGTTTAGGATGATAGAAAAAAGGTTGGAATGAAAGGTTTTCTGAAAAGAAGAAAGAGTCCTGTGTTATTATGTCTTTGCAGCTTTTCCTGCTAGCATTTAGCAGAATGTTATATATCATGTTTGACCATTAATTCTGTTGCCTAACTTTGCAGCCCCAGGTTATATTTTGATATTTGGGTGAAGTGAATATATTATAGAAATGTAGTTGTCATTAAAGATATATTAATAATGACCCCTCCACCCCTCCTTGAACCGCCACCTTAACGTGGTGGAGGGGTTTGAGTGCTCAAATGATCCTAGAGGCTATGTTGTCTGGGGCCTAAATGCCCCTGGTAGGGTCTCCCATGGCAAACAGGCTCTAGGTGATGGGTCAGACAAAGAGCGGTTCAAGAACCCCTCATGAGGACGAATATATCGAGGCACGTGACGTCACCCGGTACGGCGGAGCCGGGGTCCCACCCTGGAGCCAGGCCTGGGGTCGGGACTCGTCGGAGAGCGCCTGGTGGCCAGGTTGCTCCTCGCGGGACCCGGCCGGGCCAAGCCCGAACGAGAGACGCGAGGCCATCCCCCAGTGGACCCACCACCTGCAGGGGGAACCATGAGGGACCGGTACAAAGAGGATTGGGTGGCGGACGGAGGTGGAGACCTCAGCGGCCCGATCCCCGAATGCTTAGGCTGGCTCTAGGGATGTGGAATGTCACCTCACTGGGGGGGAAGGAGCCTGAGCTTGTGCGGTAGGTCGAGAGATATTGACTAGAAATAGTCGGGCTCGCCTCCACACACAGCGTGGGCTCTGGAACCCATCTCCTTGAGAGGGGCTGGACTCTCTTCTACTCTGGAGTGGCCCACAGGGAGAGGCGGCGGGCTGGTGTGGGTTTGCTTGTTGCCCCCCAGCTCAG
>JAHUTJ010002620.1:0-12023 GCA_036250325.1 Characodon lateralis | reverse complement strand
CTTTTTTGTTCAGTATATAATTCCACATGTGTTAATTCATAGTTTTGATGCCTTCAGTGTGAAGCTACAATATTCATAGTCATGAAAATAAAGACAACTCTTTGAATGAGGTGTGTCCAAACTTTTGATCTGTACTGTATATATATAATACTGAGACAGCATGTGCAGTGTAATATTCTCTCTCTTGACCTAGACACCTAGAAAAAATACAATGCTGTTATAGCAACAGTTATAGGAACGTTTGGAGAGTTGTGTTTGATTTATTTAATATAGGAAGCTACAGACATCAGCAGCTGTTTTGTACGGACAGGACACATGAGTAAAAACTGCAGTAAAAAGACAATAGCTTCTTGACTGGTAAATGTTCCTAAGCAACATCTGTAGTTGCATTGACTGCCTGGCAGTTTACTTCCTGCTTGACCTAACTGTTATAGCTGAGAACAAACAGTGTTGTGTTCATGTCCCTGAGCTATTGGCTATGGTCATTCCATTTAATGGTTGAAATTGGATAAAATGTAGCACAAGTGCAAACCTACCACGACACTGTAATCGACTTTTACGGCCAAATGTGTAGGGAGAGTATTAAACTGAGCAGCAGCAAAGGGGTCCATTGTAACTGTCTGCAGAGAAAGAAAGTCCAAAGAAATTTACCATTTTAAGTGCGCCACAAGCCATGTAGGGGACACAGCAAACATGCAAAAAAAAGTTCTATGGTCAGTAAAAACCAAAATCAAACTTTTTTGTTCTACATGCAAAAGGCTATGTGAGGAGGAAAACTAACTCTGCACATTACCCTAAACACACCACATGGAAGTGGCAGCATCATACTCTTGGGATACATTTTCTTTGGCATGACAAGTTATTGCATCAAAGTGTATGAAATGATGGATCGATCTAAATACAATCTTCCTGCAGGACAAAAAACTAAACATACAATAACTGATACCTGGTTTTAAATTTATCTTTCATTTTCAATCCACTTCACAATTATGCACTACTTGGTGTTGGCCTGTTATATAAAATCCCAATAAAATACACTGAGGTTTGTGGCTATGAAAAAATGCAGAGAGCACAACACTGGCCTCTTTGGTATTGCACTTAGAGATTGTCCCTGAGCCTTCGTTTCACAACGTTTCACAGTTGGCTGCACAGAGGCCCCCATGTTACTTTTGTATTTCAAATTATTAGTTTTGATTTAAATTAAGTTAAATTGTCTATTTTGTGTGGTAGGAAGTATAGAGTTTACTTTTCAACTTTACTGCTCCTGAAATGAAGTCCTTATGAAACTTGTGCTCAGAGATTACTAAAGCAAGATCACAGATTGCAAATCTGTGTGCATGATTAATAAATGTGTGCATAAAATCTATTAAACCAAGAGAACAGATTTCTCTAATCTCTTTTTTTCACTTAATTGTGAATAATCCATGCTGATTGTTGTTTGGAGACAGTCTGTTCTCACAGCTACCATTCTCTCTGCAAGGTCCCCCAGTCAGTAAATTCCTTGCCAGCAGCCCAATCACAGCCTTTCACATTGCCTCATTTTATCCGTTAAGAAAATATTAATATTGCTTTGATGACGTGTCCCTGAAGTCTTCACATTCTTAAAAACAAGTTCAAGTTGTAACATCTCCCACATTCAAGTTGGAGATTTGCAGTAGCTGGTAATCAGCTGCATCTTTCCAACAATTACCTTTTACATAAATCTGAGAGCATGTTGATATTTTTAGAACAGACCAAAAAAAAAAAGCTAGATAACAGTGATAAAACTTGAATAACCTATAATGGCATGGGTTCAATCTCAACATAAATCATTTAGACAGTCAAGGCTGGTGCGTGCACAGCCACTTATCTTGCCGCTGATGCAGACACGCACAGCACACCACCACAGTGTTGTTTTTGGCCAAGGCAGACAGAGCTTCCTCTCATGACTGTGGTATCCATATTGGTGTACATTCAAAGGGGCCTAATTTGGAAAATAGGCTGATAAATGGATTCACACAAGGAGTGTGTAAACATTACGATATGACACACTCTATATCAAAGGACTTCCTCCTAACTGGATTTATCAGTTGTTTGTGAGGGATTTTGGGTGTGCTTTTTTTTGTTTTGCACGACACCACCAATGTTTCTCTTGTAGAGTGCAGCAGTTTAAAGTACTCCTAGTTTGATTATATTTTGCAAACAAAATAATGGTGATTTAGTCATCCATACATGCCATATAATAGTTTCGTACACAGAATGACGAAAAAGCTATGTGAAAAGATGTGCATTTAGGCCAAAGTGCACAAAAAATAGCTTAGTATTTTCACAAAATGGTATATACATAGTACATAGTTCAATGTATTTTAAGTGACAGACCAAAACAAACCATTGCACAATGAATAGTGAAAAAAATAGATACATGGTACAAAAAGTGAGGGAGGATTTTTATTCAGCTCCCTTTTACACTGACACTTCTAAATGAAACCCACTGCAACCAGTTGCGCAAATAAATTGAGTCTGATTGTGTATAATTTAATCTCAGTATAAATACAGCTGTTCCCTGAGGGTTGCAGAGACTTGCTAGCGAGCATTATTCAGATTAAATTTGTGCATAACCTTAAAGCAGGGTTAAGTTATAAAACAATAACCCAAGCTTTAAATCTCACTGAGCAGTGTTCAGTCCATTAACTGCAACAACAAAACTACCAAGACACAGCTGACAGGCCGGGCAAGACCACGTTAATTAGAGAAGCAGCCAAGAAGCTCATGGCAACTTTGGAGGAGCCGCAGATATCCCCAGCTCAGGCTGTCTCTCGACAGGACCTGAACATTACAAATATTTACTTTATGGCTAAGTAGGAAACTGAAACCCATTGCTGAAAAAAATCCAGTTTGATGTTTTCCAGGACGTACTCTTGGGACACAACAAACATAAAGGTGTTGTAGTTGGACAAGACCATAATTGAACTTCACTGTCTACATACAAAACAGTAAGCGTAGAAACAGACTAACAACGCACATGTCCATCAGCATAACATCCCCGTAGTAAAACATAGTGGGGGCAGCTTCATGCTGTGAGGCATTTTTCAGCAGGGACAGGGAAGCTGGTCACAGTTGATGGGAAGATTGATGGTGCTTCATACAGGGTAAGGAAGCCTGTTTGTGGCTGCAGAAGACTGCGTCAAAGGGTCACCTTCCAGCAAGACAACAACCCTAAACATGCAGTAGAACCAGAGCTAAAGTAGAATAGTTTATTATGCACTACTTTGTGTTGATCTATCACATAATATCCTAAAAAATACACTGTTTGTGGTTGTAATGTGGCAAAATGCACAAAGGCTCAAGTCAAGTCAAGTAAACCTTATCCCTAAGGGGCAATTTGTAGTGCAGACAGCAGTAAAAACAGCCAAACACACGCACGCACACAAAAATGGGTGTGAATACTTTTGTAATTCACTGTAAAACGTATCATTAAACATCTGAAATATGAATCCTGACTATCCTCTTTAACCTCAAAATTAAGGTTAAAGAGAATCAGGACCAACATTTTTTTTTTTCATTTAACCTGGAACAAGATGCGACACAAAGTAAATAGTTTAAAAACAGTCTGAAACCTTGTTTACCGAAGGCAAGTTTGGAGGATAAAGTTTGATTAATGTTTCCCGCACTACATTATGGACTGATTAGTCTGTATTCAAGATCCCCGATGCATCAATAAGAAAGCAAGTTTCATGCTTAATATAAAGTGGCTTATACCACCAGTTCCCCACACAGACATGATCAGCAGTGTGCTGTGGATGAAAGTAAAGCTATTTGTGTGTATTGCATGAGTAAAGGTAAGTGACAGAACACGTTAAGACTGGGAACTTCCTTAAAAAACAGTTTGACTAGTAACTGAAAAGGACTTTAGATTTACAGCTCATCATGGAAGTCAGACAATGTTCAGAAGCAGTGCTGGAATTTTAGTTTCTTTTTGATGGATACAGCTTGAGGGCAGAGTCACGCTTCCACTGCAGAAAGAGCCATAAAACGTTTTCTCATTAAACTAAATCAAAGAAACAAAATAAAAAAATTGGGAAATTATAACAATTTACCTTCTTTCTTTCTTTCTTTCTTTCTTTCTTTCTTTCTTTCTTTCTTTCTTTCTTTCTTTCTTTCTTTCTTTCTTTCTTTCTTTCTTTCTTTCTTTCTTTCTGCTGCTGAACCATCTACTTAAACCTCTGTTCTAAACGCTATAGGGGATTTGAACTCAACCCTCGTATTGACACTGATGTTTTCATTTTGCTGAAAAGTCTATTTTTGGAGGTGAGTTTGACTTCCCTTAAGTTACCGTGACATAATAATCAACAGACTGTGTTATTCAAAAAGACTGATCATACAGTACTTGGCAAAACTATTTCCAAGAAGACTTTTATTTTATGCTGTCAATTAATTTACAAAGACCTATCTGAACAGTGCTTTGCACATCTATATACATGTCAAGTAATGTATGTCAAACTTTTGTGATAAAGTACACATATTTATAGATAAGTATATATATGTACTCAACGGCCACTTTATTAGGTACACCTTACTAGTACCGGGTTAGACCCACTTTTGCTTTCAGAATTGCCTTAATCGTTCGTGGCATAGATTCAACAAGGTACTGGAAACATTCCTCAGAGAGTTTGGTCCATATTGACATGATAGCATCACACAGATGCTGCAGATTTGTCGGCTGCACATCCATGATGCGNCAGCTGCACATCCATGATGCGAATCTCCCGTTCCACCACATCCCAAAGGTGCTCTATTGGATTGAGATCTGGTGACTGTGGAGGCCATTTGAGTACACTGAACTCATTGTCATGTTCAGGAAACCAGTCTGAGATGATTCATGCTTTAAGACATGGCGCGTTATCCTGCTGGAAGTAACCATCAGAAGATGGGTACACTGTGGTCATAAAGGGATGGACAACAATACTCAGGCAGGCTGTGGTGTTGACACGATGCTCAACTGGTACTAAGGGGCCCAAAGTGTGCCAAGAAAATATCCTCCACACCATTACACCACCACCACCAGGCTGAACCGTTGATACAAGACAGGATGGATCCATGCTTTCATGTTGTTAACACCAAATTCTGACCCTACCATCCGAATGTTGCGGCAGAAATCAAGACTCATCAGACCAGGCAACGTTTTTCCAATCTTCCATTGTCCAATTTTGGTAAGCCTGTGTGAATTGTGGCCTCAGTTTCCTGTTCTTAGCTGTAAGGAGGGGCACCCGGTGTGGTCCTCTGCTGCTGTAGCCCATCCGACTCAAGGTTCGACGTGTTATGCATTCAGAGATGCTCTTCTGCATGCCTTGGTTGTAACGAGTGGTTATTTGAGTTACTGTTGCCTTTCTATCAGCTCAAACCAGTCCGGCCATTCTCCTCTGACGTCTGACATCCACAAGGCATTTGTGCCCACAGAACTGCTGCTCACTGGATATTTTCTCTTTTTCAGGCCATTCTCTGTAAACTCTAGAGATGGTAGTGCGTGAAAATCCCTGTAGATCAGCAGTTTCTGAAATACTCAGACCAGCCCGTCTGGCACCAACAACCATGCCATGTTCAAAGTCACTTAAATCACCTTTCTTCCCCATTCTGATGCTCGGTTTGAACTGCAGCAGATCGTCTTGGCCATGTCTACATGCCTAAATGCATTGAGTTGCTGCCATGTGATTGGCTGATTAGAAATTTGCGTTAACGAGCAGTTGGACAGGTGTACCAAATAAAGTGGCCGGTGAGTGTATGTAAAGTGTGAGCAATTTGACAAACAAAGTAAAGGAATTATTGCTACAGTAACAATACAAAATTAATGCAGTAACAATTTAAGATTTAAAATACAGCCATTGTTCAAATGATTTCCATTGCCAGTTTTCTAAGACTGAGCGGAAGGCTTTTAGTGAAACAATTTCAGTTCAGATTGAAAGACATTCCACGTAGAGGGGGCAGATAAACTGGAAGCTTCCCTTCCCGAGGCAGTTCGAACACAAGGAATAAGTAGGAACCAACCGGTTCAGAGCCTTGTAAACCAGTCATCCAGTTTATATATTGGCTTATATTTAAAGAAGGCATGTCAACTTTAGCATACAGTTCACAGTGGTGGATGAGACAGCTTTAGCCAGTGATAAATCTCAGAGTGCAGTGGTACACCGTAGTCGAGGACTGTAGGCAACTGATTGAAGCACCCATATACACAACATCTCCATCAATCAAGTAAAAATGCAGCTGTTAATAAGGTGGCTGAAAACAATATTAGTAATTTACCTTAGAAAATTTGAATTACTTTAATTGTATTTTATCAAATTTCACAATATACAGCTTCATACGTTTTCTGTATTTAAATTTAAAACTCTTACTGCAAAAATGTGTCTAATATCCTATGCTGTGAAAATTTGCAAATGATAACAAAACATCTTTAACTCCAGTGATCTACATTAATCATTTCATGGGTCACTGAGTTAAAACTCAAAACATAAACGTGACAGAGGGAACACTGACAGCCACAAACAGATGCAGCGTCTCCAGGAGAGGGAAGTGGTAACTTTGACTCACACCCATCCATGTGTGATGGTGGTGGGTGCGCTGTTTCAGATATAAAACACCTTCAGAAGGGTGCGGCTAAAAAAAAAGCTTTTAAAATGGAGAATTAAAAATGTCCAAAAAGTGGGAGTGATAAGATCAGTTTACTTCCTTTTTCTGTCTTTTTTTCCTCTTTTTGTCCTTTTCTTCTCAATGGAAAGGGTGCATGGCTACCATCAAAATAAAAAATGTGTTGAACTGGAATAAAGAAACTGACAATAATATTCCCCAATATAGTAATCCTAAAGTCTTGTCTTAGTGCTATCATCCACATTTCCTCTAGCGCTTAGTACCAGATATTGTTGGAAAAAAAAGTTCATCCCATTTTACTATTATTATGACTTTTGACCATTAGTCTCTGGCATACAAAAGTATTAATTGTAAATAATGTGCATTACTAAATGTTTTATTCAGAGGGTTTGGATTTACAAACATGATTAAAAAACATAAGAAGACAGCTGATGGGTTGAAACTAACAGTCTGTCTAACTGCAGTTTATCTCCTCTTCCTGTGTGAATAAATGCTGTGGCTTTGGCGCACACAGGTGTACTTGTAATTTGAAAGACCAGCTTGGAAACTACCTTTAAAAACAGGTTATTAAAATCAGATAATATATTTTTTTATACTAAACAAAATAAGTATTTGGTCTTGATGCAAGATGATTTAAATCATCAGTATTGTTGTTTTTTATGTATTTATAGGCCTAACAGGACTTTTGCATACATTTACAAGAAGAAACCAAAAACAGACTTACGTCCTACAGGTCAAAATAGGACGTGATTCAGAAAAACACTGGAAGTACGGTTAGTTTATTAGTATTATAGACTTCAGGTTCGAGGACAGTCTGATCATGAATGATGCAATCTTTTTTACTGCTTGATTTAAAGTCCTAAGAACAAGTTGCTCTCAGTTTGTCTGGTTAAGCCACATGTGACTTTAAATGCAAAGCCACAAGCTTAGCTGAGTTACTGTGGCCTATTTAGTAAATGCATCATCAACCCTGAGGGCAGTGTGAAAAAGGTTACGACAATATTAAAAAAACAACTTTTTGTCATCTGTCGTTGTGCAACTTCCAAACACAGTGACTTTACTTACAAACGTATAGTTCAGTAATTATTTCAGCTCTGAAGCACTCACCAGAATTTACTTCATGCAAACCTGGAGACTAATTGGAGAGGTAGAAGTCTTAAAGCAGCCCGAAGCTTGCACTTATTTACCTGCACTTTAGGTCTTAAATGGTGTAGATTAGCTACTGGTATTTTCAGCTGCATTCAAAGTTTGTCTTGACTCCATAAGGTCGTGTGCTGGGTAACCTTAAAAATGTGGCATTTAATTCATACAGTAAAGGCAGGTATGTTAAATGCTACCTGTTTTGCACCTTCACTCATAAATAAATCTGAAAATTGAACACATTTCTGTAATTTCACTTTGCTGACTTGTAACATGAGGCGACTGGTATTTTCTCTAAAATGATCTCTCCTGACGTTAGTTGACCACGTTAGCTATGTGGCTGGTGCACAAAAACATTAATAAATTATGAGATGAAGACAATGTGAAAGAATGAGTATCTTAAATGTGTCACTCAGGACAATGCCATGGCTTGGTTGTCATACAGAAGAACGGAAATGTTGGTCTTCCAAAGGCTGACCTGGCAGAGACAGTAAAATTGCAGCAAGCAAACTGAATTCAAGTCCCTTGACAATGTTCCTCTGCAGTGCTAAAACAACACTGGAGGGTGTCGTAGTTATTGAACTACTGAATTAACAAATTTACTTTATTTAAGATCTTCATAGGCATCACAAACACCCATCACTGTCATGGGAAGAAGAGGTACAAATTCCTCTTAAAGTGACAGTAGGTCAGTAAAATGAAAATATTCTAATGAAACTAAAATTAACTAAGTTCTGGTTTTGGATAATTTGGGATAATTTTGGAAACTGAAACTGAAAGAATAATGCTTTACAAATTATAATTCCCAAAAGGAATAAAAATTGTAGTATTTTATTTAATATATATAAATATAATTTATTTTTTATTGAACAGTGTACAATATAATTAAAACCTTTTCTATTAATTTTTGAACCACCACAGTCTAAAAAAAGACTTGTAATTCAGAATAAAGTTCCTTCATTTCAATCTTATTTATCCTCCATATTGTTGTTATTCTAAGAATAAAATTACACTACAGTGAGAGAGAGCAGAGAATTTCTTATTGGTTCCCCTTTAAGATGAACAAGTTAACCTAACAAACCAATGGTCCCTCAGAACACCCATTAAAGACATGTAGGTCATTTCCTCAAACTGTCCAAGACCAAAAACTCATTTAGCATTAAAAGGCAGGGGAAGGGATAATTTATGGCATAATAAAGTAAGAAATAAACACACATTTTTCCTCTTTACATCTCTTCTGCAGCCTTTAGCCATCATGCTGCTGCATAGAAGCAGCCTGCAGTGAAGCCTTTAGTAACTCAGGGGAATGTAGGTTAGACAGCTCTCATTAGATATTCAGCCGACTAATGCTTAGTCTATGGGCACATTTGGCACATCCTAAACGTGAGTGGATTAGACTGCCTGAGATTTACGATGTTCTCTTGTGAATATTTAAAATAAGGAAGAGATTGACCACTTCTTGTTTAGCTGTACAGCACTTTCTGGGGCAAATCCAACTCAATCACCCGGTCCAACCTGCGGAAATCCATATTTCTATGTTACAGAGCAATCCTTTCCCACCACAAGCATGTCCACTTGATGGATAACCCTTGAACATGACTAAGATTATGCAGCCCAGCTTGGATGTACTGTACATATTTGCAGGCAGCACCTCCCTTGTGGGATTATCAGCAGCCAGATTAACTAGAAGCTTCTTTAGGTCACAACACAGTGAACCGAAGAAAAGAAAGTAACAGGAATGCACACAGCTCAAACTAAATTACACAGGCATAGTTATAAACTACATTATACCTTCTTTAAATTATAATGATGTAATCAAAAGAATTAGCAAAAGTTTAAATGTGTAAAAAGTATTTCAAGCGTATATTTCTTTTAATTTTGACAATTTTGTCTTATGACTAATGAAAACCAAAAATATTAAATTTCTTCATCATTGCAATATTAGTGTGCAGCATTGCACTCACAAAGGACACCTTGGATGTAATATTTGGTTAGATATAATATTTCAAGTGTCAGGGGTTCACAGTCTGCATATGGATAATACATTTGGCCAGTTGGATGATCATCAACTCTCCCGAATGCCCACATCTAATGTAGATATTTAGTGGCTAAGATCCTAAAGCTCAAAGATGGTGGAGACATTGTGTAATGGAATAAAATGTTTTAAGAGAATGCGGGAGAACTGTAATCGATATCACAATTTTTACCAAATGTATAATTACGTTTTTTCCAGATATTCTACAGGCCTACTTAAGAACAACAAGAAAAAGTATTTTAATACAAAAACATTACATGATTGCTTTGTAACAGCATGCACAATGATGAGGAAGACTGCTGTAAAAGAGTCTGGCTACTTATGGAGTGCTGTATAAAAGTATATTATGTAGAAAGTTAAGTGAAAGAAAAAACTGTGGTAGGTAAAAATGCACAAGTAACAGGAGTAACAGCAGTCTTAAGAGTATTATGAAGCAAACTGCATTCATGTATTGTATTTTATTTTGAAATCATGGTCATGGAAGTTTGCATAATCAGTGATGATTTAGGGTTCAATCTGCCCACACTCACAAAACTACCATTAACTGGTTTAATAATCTCTTCAAAATACCCCATAGAGAATCTATTTTGTATCATTAAGATGAGAGACACTATACCCAACAATGTAGATGAGTTGAAGCCAACATTTAAAGCAACCTGGGCTTCCTTAACATTCCTGCAGCACCTTAGCCTGATCGCCTCCATGCCACGATGCAATAATTAATGTATAAGGAACCTCTATCAGGTTTTAGGTGCATATACTGCACAGTAGATGGAAAATATTTCCAGTAGGCCAACTTTTTCTTTAGCAATATTTTCATTTCCTGAGAAACTGGATTTTGGATTTTCATTAGCTGCAATCATCAAAACAAATAGAAATTAATGCTTGAAACATATCATTCTTTGTGCAATAAATCTATATAATATGGGTTTTACTTTTTTAATTTAACCATTGAAACTTAGCTATAATAGAGATATTTATTTAGATGCACCTGTACTCCACAACCCCATTAACTAAATGCCTCAAAACATTAAAAACTTTTTTTTTATGACTGATTAGATATTAATATTTAGAGCGCTCCGGATGCTCTGAGCAGAAATGACTCATCCAAGGCACTCAGCTAAGGAAATGGTAGGAACAAAGCAGCTCGCAGTCAGTGTGGTTTCTTAAGAGGGGTATATTAGGCTTCTGAACATTGAGCAAAAGTCAACCAATTATAAGACTCTAAACTTACTCACCTAGTTATGCAGCTATGCACTTCCACTCTAAAACCAGTTATCACAACAACGCGACAGCCTACAGATATGCATTTATATCTTTACTCTCTCGGACACTGAATATAGTTCAAAAATCCAGATCAATTCGTGTAATGACCAAAAATGGGATAAGAAAGTAGAGTTATGAAATTTTATGAATTTATGAATTTTTTGATAGCAAATCTTATTTACTTGAGATGTGAAAAACATCTAAAGTCTTCAATCGACAGCTGCAAAACAATTTTCCCTTCAGCTGAGAGACTCAAAGCTTAATTTGTCTATTTAATTTACATTTACACCTGACTGTTGCACATCATCTCCTCTGAGGTTTCCTAAACAATGGGGTGAATAAAAATGTTTTAATCTATTATCTCAACTGTCTGATAAAGGTCAGTAAATAATACTCAAATATAAATGAAATATGACAAACTAAAAGACAACACAAAAAAAAACAAATTATTATGTATTACCATCATGATGCTTACATGGGTACCTAAAGCTCCTTTTCATACGATACGGTCTCCAGACTATATCGATTTATAACAAAAATCTGTAAATACGGAAGCAAATATTTTAGGAAGATTCAGTTCAAGTGCTTTATCCTATCAGATGTTGCCAATTAGTACAGAAAGTAAAAAAGTACTCACTATAAGTCCCAATCTAAGTAAAAATAAAATAAAACTTTAGTCATATCTAAATTATATGTATAAAAAAATCATTATTTTAACTCATCCACTTGGCCATTTTCTTGCATTATGTCATTATATATATACACTGCTCAAAAAAATAAAGGGGACACTCAAATAACACATCCTAGATCTGAATGAATGAAATACTCTCACTGATTACTTTGTTCTGTACAAAGTTGAATGTGCTGACAACAAAATCACACAAAAATCATCAATGGAAATCAAATTTATTAACCAATGGAGGCCTGGATTTGGAGTCACACACAAAATTAAAGTGGAAAA
>JAHUTJ010002619.1:0-12025 GCA_036250325.1 Characodon lateralis | reverse complement strand
CAGACCTAAAAACTCAAAATTCCAATTAGTTTCATATCAGAAAACAATTTAAATTAAATGTATCCTGCCACATATACCCTAATTTTTACATAACATGAAACAGACATTCATTTCACAAAAACAGACAGACAAAATGGACGAACATTGGCCACATAAAGTTTGATTACCCTGTAAATACAGAGATGCTTCAGATGTTGGTCCGGTCTCCAACGTGAAAGCAAAGTGTGGGCCGTCTCATAGTCCTTTTATATAGTTCAGTGGGGCATCGGAACTGGGTTGCCCCGTCTTATCAGCCGCAGTGGCTGCTGGGATTTGTAGGACAGACTATCCTGCGGTATAAACGGTCAATGACGTTGGAAAGGCATAGTGGCGTCCAGCAACGTGCAAATGGTCCAATATTCAGCAAACAAGTGGTCCAACAGTGTGGAACAGCAGTCAAAAATTCAGAGGACTCAGCATGAATGATATCTTTTTAAAAGGACCTGATGTGCTAAATCCCATAAGGGCTGTATTACTATGTTTCAGGCAAGGAGTTTTTGCAGCTTTAGGAGACATTAAGAAAATGTATAACTCAGTCTGGTTGGAGGACCTTGAAATGCATCTGCACAGGTTTCTCTGGAGAGATCCTGAAAATGACATTGAACAGTTAGGCATCATCAGGGTAAATATTGGCGACAGACCAGCTGAGTGCATTGCACAATCAGCAATGAGAGAAACTGCAAAGCTGCCTACCTTTATTGATCTAGTAGAAAAGTGTCGAGTCCTAAAGGAAGATACTTATGTGGATGACATCCTTACTTCCCACAATCGCCTCAAGAAACTTGGTTTGATCACACAAGAGGTGGAAGAAATATTAAAAGCAGGAGGCTCCTACCTAAAACCTCGGGTGTGGTCTGGGCAAAGTGGGAGGCAAGAGAGGACCAGTGATATTCAAAATGACCAGAGCCCTCAGAGCAAAACTTTTATCCTCCCAAATCAAATGGGGGATGGAGAGAACAAGGCTCTTGGTGTGGGTTATGACACAAAGGAAGATAAATTGTATATCCTAACCTCAATAAATTTCTCCAAGAAGAAAAAGAAGATGAGGTTGGGGAAGGATCTAACAAGAGATGAAGGCCTGAGACATCAAATCCACTAAGCAGAAGGGAATTATTGAGCCAAGTAGCTGGTCTTTATGACCCAATCGGCCTCATGACCCCTGTAAAACAGAAAGGGGCCATCCTTGTAAGGAAAGCATTCCAAGAAAGTGGTGGAGAGAGGATGGCTCATGAGACTTGGGACAAACCACTGTCGGATAAACTTAGAGAGGAAGCCATTAAACTCTTTAAGGAATATGCCAACTTAAACGAGATTAAGTTCACCAGAAGCCTCACACCAGATCACTAGAAAGGCCAAGCTATTGCTATCACTTTCTCTGATAGAAGCGACAAAACCTTTGGAGCTGTCATGTACCTCAGATGGAACACAGCAAATGGTACTCAGGTCCGCTTTGGGGAAGCAAAAGCCAAATTAACTCCACTTGACCAAAAAGGAGAAGCTGTAAAAGCTGAAATCTGTGGAGTAGTCTTTGCAGCCTGACTCCGTACGTACTTTGAGCAGCAATCTAGGATGCAAGTGGAGCGCTGGTTTCATCTAGTTGATAGCCAGACAAAACTCGGGGCTATCCAAAGGGACAGCTACGGATACCAAACATTGTTTGCTAATCGAGTTGGTGAAATTCAGAACATTACATTGACCAAAGATTGGTGGTGGATTCCTAGTGAGTTAAATATCGCAGATATCATAACTCGAGGAGGCACAAGTGAAAACCTGGATGAAGGTTCTGCGTGGCAGAATGGTTCAGATTTTCTAAAACTACCAGTGGAAGAGTGGCCTATAAAATCTCCTGGAGAAGTTGCAACTCAGGCAAGAGAAAATGTGAACAAGCTCCAAAGGAAAACTTTCACAGCTGCAACCACAAGAAGCCAGACAAAGCAGAACATAACCGTGCAGCCTTTACAAACAGCACAACAGTGTCAGGTCCAAAATCCTATTGGTTCTGGAAGGAATCAGATGGCTGGGTGGATCAACAGGCTGGTCACTTTAGAAGGACATAGCACCCTACTAAGGCTTGTTGATGTGGTTGCATGGATCTGCCAAGCCGCTAAAACTTGGATGGAAAAATGGAAAAGGAAAGGAAGCTGTCTTAATAAAAGAAGCTCACCTGGAAAAGTAAATATACCTGCACTAACTGTAACTGAATGCCAAAATGCCCTCACAGATCAGTTTCTGGTAGTTCAGGAGGGGAAAACATTCCCAGAGACATCTCTCAACCGACTGGCTGTGTACAGTGACACCAGCGGACTATTGGTTTGTTGAGGAAGGATTCAAAATTTTGTTGAAGACAAATTGGCTGTCCTGCCTTTTGACTCTTGGGTGGCAAGATTACTTGCCAGAGAAGCCCACACCATCAATCATGAAGGGATTGCAGGAGCTCTTCTCAGAATGAGGCAAAAGGGGCGAAAACTGGCAAAGAAAGTGGTTGACAGTTGTGTAATGTGCAAGAAAGTCAAAGCAAAACAATGTCAACAAATTATGAGTGACTTACCATCAGAAAGAGTAAATTCTGCTAATACCTTTGAATTCACCACAGCAGACTTGTTTGGACCATACAGTCAAAGACGAGGTGAAAAAGAGAGTCAAGCTTAAAGTCTGGGTCGCTGTATTTTGCTGCATGGCATCACGAACACTGCATACTCATATTGTCTGTGACCAATCTTCTGAAGGGTTCCTGCTAGCCTATCAAAGATTCACTGCACTCAGAGGGCATCCAAAGAAACTATGGACATATCCTGGCACAAATTTCATTGGTACCAAACCTGCACTCCAAGAACTGTATAACTACTTCAACAGGATAGATAAAAGAGAGTTTGAAGACAAAGCAGCCAAAAATGGGACAGAATAGTCTTCGAAAATTCATCCTGCCGATACTCCTCATAGAAACGGTGCAGCTGAAGCTGCAGTTAAACTTGTAAAAAGAGCCCTGAATAACCTGGCTGGTAATGGAACCTTTACCTGGGGTGAATTTCAAACATTTCTCTACATGGCAGCAAATATTGTAAATGAAAGACCAATAGATGCACGAGTGCAAAGTAGAGAAGACTGCATTAAGTCCAAACTGTCTCCTCTTTGGTCGCGCCAGCCCAAAAAGTGATCCAGTGAACTTCAACTTTGATGGGTATCCTTACAAAAGACTCCAAATCATCTACTCAGAAGTGAACAAGTTCTGGAAGAAGTGGCGTCAGCTTGCAGGCCCCAATTTGTTCGTACAGAGTAAATGGCACACTAAGGAGTGAAACATTGCTGTTGGAGACATGGTTTGGGTTGCTGATCAAAATGCACTAAGGAGTCAATATAAACTGAGCAGAGTGGTAAACGTTTTTCCAGACAAGAAAGAAATCGTCAGAGATGCAAACATAAAAGTGTTCCCAAGTTATCCAGTATCCAGCTCCAAGCCTACAACTGGTCATAAGAGACTCAAGATACCTACCATCATCCTCCACAGGGACGTAAGACGCCTTGTTGTCCTCATCCCGATAGAAGATCAACAATGACGAGACCACCACGAAAGACTGATGTGACCTCCTTGGGTTATACCAGGAGATCAAGTGTTGGTGTTGTGTCAAATGGCAGAACTGCCTAAAACAGTTTGTTTAATTATTCTTGATCCATTTTATTTACCTGGTTCAGACAGAAGGGGGCAGCACATGTGGCTTATGGCTCTGATTGGGTTTTAAAAGCAGGTGTGCATCCTTTGTTTTAATCAATGCTGGAGAGAAGTGTAGACATGCACCAGTGAGTAAGAACCTCAGGTCTAGCAAAGTAAATTTATTAAACTGCTTAGAACTTTGGAGTAGTTATTTAAATTTACGTTGGACTTATGGTCAGAGGTGTTTGTAGTGCACAATAGGCTGTGTGTATTTAATAGGCCTGGTGAAGTCTGGGTTGATTTGATGCTGCTGTAAGTTGTTTATTTGGTTCATTCTAATAGTGATTTTGTTTTAATATATGGGTTAAATGGGTTAAAGCATTATTTTGCTGTATAAAATGTTAATGGGAGATTTAGCCGGCAGATAGTTCAGGTTTTGGTTTCATTGATTGTAATTAATATTTCTTCATTGAGATTAAATTTAGAAAAATTTTTGCTTTGTTTGCTTGCAAGGTTTTCAACCTGCTGATGCTGCTGCTGATAAATCTGCTGTTGCATACCTCATCTTGAATTAAAGTAATAAAGGAGAAGAGTTGAACCCTGTCAACTTCCTTCTCGATCCCCTCAAGTCGGATCAGCATTGGTTTAAAAAGACTTGACAGATATTATGGAAATGTCAAATCTGCCAAAACATCGGGAAGAGAATTGTAGACCTTCACAAGTCTGGTACTTGTGCACAGTTTCCAGATTTCTGAAGGTGCCATGTTAATCTGTTCTGATCATTTAGGCAAGTGTAAACACCATGGGAATGTCCAGCCATCATACTGTCCCGGATTTTAAAATATTTCTGTGTGAAATATGAGAATCAAGACCAGATGAAGCAAAAGACATTGTGAAGATGCTGACTGAAACTGGTAAGATGCTGTCATTTTCCACAATTAAATTAGTCCTTTACTGACATGGGCTGAAAGGGCATCCAGAAAGGAAGAAGCCATTACTCTAAAAGCAACATCAAAAACCAGATTACAGTCCACTCAGCAAATTCAGGGACAAAAGACTTCCATTTTTAGATGCATGCCATGTGGTCTGATGGGACCATAATGGAAGTATTTGGTCATAATGACCATCATTACATTAAGAAGAAAAAGAGAGAAGTTTTTTAGAGAGCACCATTCCAACTATGAAGTACGGGGGAGGCAACATCATGTTGTGTGGGTATTTTGTTGCAGGAGATACTGGTGCACTTCACAAAAACCACTGCATTATGAGGAAAGAACATTATGTGGAAACACTGAAGCATTCAGGAAGCAAGTACATTATGTGGTAATATTAAAGCAACATCGCAAGAGCCAGGAAATTACAGCTCGGGCACAAATGGCTCTTCCAAATAGACCCTAATAACACAATATTAGTCACAAAGTGGCTCAAGGACAACAAAGTCAGTGTTTTGGAGTGGCCACCACAAAGTCCTGATCTCAG
The DNA here is from genome assembly GCA_036250325.1 of Characodon lateralis. Lineage (NCBI taxonomy): Eukaryota > Metazoa > Chordata > Actinopteri > Cyprinodontiformes > Goodeidae > Characodon > Characodon lateralis. Next base: position 6,858 of record JAHUTJ010002619.1, on the reverse strand, counting down.
CCCAATAAAAAATCCAAGATTTAAAAAGGTCTGTGAACATAGGAGCCTGCAAACCTGACCTAGTTACATCAGTTCTGTCAGGAAAAGTGGAGCAACATTCAGGAACACTGTTGTGAGAAGCTAATGAAATAATAATCAGTTATTTTGACCCTAGTCTTTAATTCAAATAGTTTTGGTAGTACTAACTGACCTAAAGCAGGAAAAGTTTAGTCTGATTTAATATCAGACTATGTAGAAAATGGGTTATATGTTCTCTTATGCAGTCTGTGTGTATATATATTTGATATTTTCAGAATTTGCACACAAAGTAAAATTTTTATAAACTGGTCTAATTGACTTATCTCCCTGATAAACTTTTTTTTCTGAGAACATTGTGTAGTTGCCTGTCAACATTGACTTATTGTAATCTCTTTTATATTTTACAACTTTATCACTTTAGAGTTGAGACGTGGTGTTCCATCTTGCTGGAAAATTCACAGATCATCACCAACCTCTTCCAGGATTGTTGGAAATAGTTGGTCTTGGAGGACCACTCTTTATTCATGGCAGGTGTTCTTAGGCACAATTGAAGCAACATCTGCTCCACTGGAGAAGCAGCTCCACACAGTTGGGATCTGGACTCTTTGCTGTTGGCACCATACAGAAATAATATCTCTCCCAGATGTCTCAATCAGATGGATTTGTTTGAAGAAATAACTTAGCAGCAGCCATTTTCCAGCCTTCCTTGTAGTCCCTGCAGAATTTCAGTCTTTGCTTTATGGTTCTCTTGGACAGAAGTGAATCTTTGTTGCCTCTCTTTTCAAAAAGTCTTCCTAACTACTTGATTAATCCCAAAGGGAAAATAAATAACACCCACCTATCGCCAATGTTCAGCAAGCTCTGCACTGGTGGCATCAAGACTGTATGGCTCCCTCCGGAGGGGAACACACTCCTGGGACTTACTGGACCCTCTTAGATGTACTGAAGCCTTCTCTCCAGCAGAACCTCTCAGCTTGATAATCCAGTAGATTGTTCTATCAGCTACAATAGAGGCCGTTTTGATGCAAAACATTTATAATTTGGAGGTAACCCTCACTAACACAAGACTATGATCTCAGAGTGCAACCAATCTGATTTCTAGGTTGTGTCATTTGGGCTACCTCACATCTTCACCAATTCTGATAAAACTTTACTGAAATGATGTTGACTGATCACTGTGTAAAAAACATGTTTTTTTACAAATAAAGTATAATTAATCTGCATCTAGGGCTGTGCACTGTATGTCGATATCGCAATATCAGTGTGCTCAATATTCATATCGCATAGACTGTTTGGTGTGCAATAAGTGTTGACTAATATATTCCAAGTGTTATGAGCTTGCATGCTACAGGCCAAGGTTATGCTTAGCCAGATGGACAGAAACCCACGGCAGAAGATGCTCACAGCACACAAATTACATTTCCAAAAGGCAGAGATATGAGAGGAATGAAGAAAACAGGCACATATCGCAACTGATCTAGTCATCGCAATATTTACCAACGTTATCGCCATCGTAAAGATTTTCTAATATAGTGTAACCGTACTCTGCACAATAATGTGATTACAATGTGACCGGTTAGCTCAAAATCTGAGGCTGCAAAGCTCTGAAATCTACATTTTTTCACTGCTAAAACTTTTGAATGTACAGTGGTTAGAAGCAAAATTACACCAACACTAAACTTTTAAAGAAAAGCAAAGTTTATTTAAATCAAATACAACTTATTTATATGTGTTGACATCCATATTCTGACATTTTTTCATAAACACCATTGATCATAGTCTGCTTCTCTGCTTTGTAATTAAAGGTATGTGAAAATATTAACTTGCGGATACAAATACATACAAGCGACTGTTAGGCTCAGTCATTTTTACAACAGTATAATCCTTGGTCATGATCTGGTGAACTAAACTAGTGTTTAAACTTATTAGTCAGGAACTGAAGTCCACCAAGAAAGAAAAAACAATGTCTTCACACTCCAGCTCACTCTCAGTCTTGGTCTTTAAATGCTAAATTCATGCTTCTTTAACCATGATTATTGGTTATTATTATTTTGGTTTTAATTTCAGATTTGATTTGTCAAGTAGGTTGCTGGTGGTCATTTTACAAAGTATTGCTTCATTGGCAAGATTTAGGAGCTATCAGACCGAAATACCTCAAAGTGTTCCCTTCATATCAATAACTAATGATTTTTACACTGACTCATTATGCATGTCATGCTTCTGAAGATGAGCTATGGCATAAAAAAAACACTGCAGGAATATCAGGCCATTTGTGAAAACCCACATATTCGCCTGCTACAGGAGCAATATTAACAATAGGAATATGTTACTTAGTGTTTCTGAACAGTACCAACCAAGGGTAAAAAGTAGAGAAAAAAACTCATTGCTCATAGTTGCTGCACCCTCCTGCAATGTTACTAGTTATAGCACTCATACTTGTAGTAAATAAAGTCAAAATCCAAACAAAGACATACAATAAGATTAGCCACCTCAGTTATGGAGGTGCAGGTAGCCTTAAATTTTACTTCCAAGTATTTCCTTCACATTAAATCCTGACTAAATGTGCTTTTATCCTAAGTGCAATGTCATGTGTCTGTTTAAGCTTCCCTGCTGGGAGAATTCCTGCCCACAGACGGCGCAGCCGAACGGTTTTTCTCCTGTGTGAACTGTAATGTGGGAATCTAGATGCGTTTTCCGGGTGAATCTTTTACCGCAGAAGTCACAGCTGTAAGGCTTCTCACCGGTGTGGACCGCCATGTGCGTCCCGAGATGCGTTTTACGGTTAAACCTTTTACCGCAGACATCACAGCCAAAAGGCTTTTCTTCATTGTGGACGGTCATGTGAGTCCTAAGGTGTGTTTTGCGTTTGTAGCTTTTACCACAGATCTCACAGGCAAAAGGTTTTTCGCCTGTGTGAACCGTCATGTGCGCCCTAAGACTCGTCTTACGGTTGAACTTTTTGCCACAAAGATCACAACCGAAGGGCCGTTCCCCTCTGTGGACGATCATGTGGGTCTTCAGGTTATTCTGGTGTCTCGCTCTTTTACCACAGATATCGCACACAAAAGGCTTCTCCCCTGTGTGGATTCTCATGTGCGTCTTCAGATTGTGCTGATGCTTAAATCTTTTACCGCAAACATCACAGCTAAACGGCATCTCTCCGGTGTGGATTCTCATGTGTATCTTCAGATTATGCTCGTGCTTAAAGCACTTGGCACAAATTGCACAGCCAAAGGGCTTTTCCTCAGAGTGGACTCTCATGTGAGACTTTAGGCTGAAATGATCTCTGAATGTTTTGCCACACATATCGCAGCTGAAGTTTTTCTTGCCTGTGTGGACTTTGGTCTTTGAATCTGCATTTTGCTTCACTTCAGAACATTTCTGATTAACTGAACAGCTGGAGGAGCTTTTTTCTGTGTTGCGTCTCATGTGTCTCTTCAGAGACTGCCTGTATAGAAACTGTTTACCACACTCGGAGCAGCTGAAGGGCTTTTTGACAGTGCTGCATCCATTATCACTGCCCATTCCTGACTCTGCTGCTCTGCGTCCCTTACAGCCAGAGTCTGCCTCTGACAAAGGTTCCTGCCAATCGTCATCTTCACTGAATTCAGTCTCAGAGGAGTCTAAAACCTCTGCACCAGTCTTTGGCCTTGAAGCACCTGGTTTCCTGACCAGTTCCAGTCGTCCCCAGTCCTCTCCGTCAGTTTCTGTTTTGATCCATTTAAATGAGCTGCTCGTTGGACGCTCGGCCTCTCTGGGGTCAGTTTGGCCCTGACGAAGCTCTGAAGTCTGAGGTTCCTCTTCCTCATCTTCAGTCTTCACTATAACAGTTAATGGAAGCTGGCTGTATTCATTTTCATCCAGCCCGTAAAGATACTCTCCCCCCTGACTAATCCAGAGTTCCTCCTCTTCCTCTTTTATTTGGAGGGGATCTGGGTTCTGCTCATCCAGACTGGGGCTCCAGGGAACCTTCTCTTTCATCACCTCCAATGGCTGAACATCTGCTGTAAACACAGAAACACAAATGGACAACTTTAACTTCAAATAAACTTGCAGTAACTTGAATCAAAACTGCAACAGTGTGGCTACATTGTTCAGAAAATACTAGATGATAGAAGGTTTTACCCCCGGGATGACTCTCACAGGATTAGTTTTACTGTCCAAGAAGCTAGTGGTCACAAGACCATAACTGCAAATTTTAAAAGGAAATATTTAAAGCTTTTATAACTCAAATACACAGCGGGCCAAAATGGAAAAACTTGGTCAAAGTCAGGCCAGCCTTCACATTAACTGGAAAAATGTCAATAACTGAGGACGTTTTATCTTCTCTCAAGTTATAAACGATAAACCTCTTCACATGGAAACAAAGTTCTGCTTAAACATTGACTCATGCAGAGCATTCTATGGTATGTAGGTCTGCCATCCATGCTGTAGGAGACATTTTGAATCATCTTTCAGGCCAAATAGTTACACTGTGAGCCAAATATGGCTTTAAAGCTTAAAATGCGATGTCAGAAGACTGTTGGTCCCTGATTGGCTAGGGGGTGGTGTCACTGGTTGTGTCTTTAAAGTGACTCTCTTGACGGCTGCTTATGGGTACCAGCGAAAACTAAAGCAATGTCATGAGAAGCTTAGAATGCTGGAAAGCAATTATCGGACCATCTAGGACCACAACGGCCAGAGTGGTTTGAAGCAAAAAAATTGGAAGTGGTCAACTAAATAGGCGCCATCTACGGGCACCAACAGGCGAGCAATGGAAGGGGGCATTGATTCAACTCGGCCACAGCAGAACTGGATTCTATGATGGATCATAGTGAGTGTTTTGTGACTTTACGCATCTTTGATATAACTCATCCCATTGTTGGTGAGCTTACTTTGAACAAACAATGATATTCTGATAGTAACGCTGTTGTCTCCTGCATGAAGACAATAAGATAGCATCAATACTAACCCTGTGCTCTGCTCAGATTTCTCACTCACTACTCTTCCAACTCTCTGGACCCTCTAAGCTTCCCTGCTTTGCCAAGGCACCATCCATGTTTCAACACAACCAATGTGCAGCACAACACAGCAACGTGCCTCCTCCCAAACTTTTTATTTAAAGGGACATAAAATGTATATACATTGAGTTATTTGCTCTCTGTCTATCTATTGTAAATAGTTGGTATTTTGCTGCTGTAAGTAATAAAAAACGATTCCCGATGTGCTTTATCTAAATGTACACTGGTACTACCCAAGCATTTTTCATTGACATTTATGTGCATTGATGGCTCATTTTCATAAAAAGTGACCTGAATAATTGAATTTTTTACTAGATGAAGTCTTCACACAAATGACTATTCTCGGATGTCTCGGTTCAGATAGCACTTCTATTTCAAGGAATTCTGTGCCATACAAGCATCTGTATTTCTTGATACTGGGTTAGTGTTTAATATGGAATTTGTTTAACAAACTACTTCATGGTTCATAATTCTCTTGACTAAATCATACTAAACCACAAGTGATTTATTCAACTGTTGGATTATTCTTAGTTTTTTTCTTTTAAGATTCCATTTCTCAGAGTAATTGTAATATAGACAAAGCAGAAGTAGAGACATTTTTAAAAGACACAAAAAGCTTATTGTCAAAAATCATATTGAGATACAACGATAAGTGTGTGGGCTCATGGCTGGGAAGGCAACAATAATGCTTATAGAAATCGTTAGCTCTATTTTTAGGCCTATCGCTATAATCTGACCTTTGTGTCCAGAAACAGCAAGACTGTAGTTGGTTAGTCCGGTGGTCGGTTCAGAGATGGTAAACTGGTTTGTTTGGGTGCTGACTTTCACAGTAATCACTTTTCAACATAGCTGGTAGATTGAGGTGATTTTTTTCCAACATCCTCTATCTAGAAGCCAACACATACTTCACGAGATGAACAACTGCTTCTTCCAAGTACGGCAGGTGACGATGATTAGAGCAAAGCTGTTGGCTTGTTATTAGGTTTGCCTGGCTCTGTTTCTTTGCACAGCTCAACAACAGATTAACTTCCACTGACTGAACAGAATGCCTCCTACACCTTAGAGTTCACACTAACACTAGTACAGTTACTGCTTTTTATTTCTCCTATAAACTTTTGCAAAGTGAGGGAAATAATGATACAAGCTGCCTCACTGTTAAGTTTCAAAAGCTTAAACTATTTAATCCTAGTTAAACGTAAGGAAAGGAAATTTGTGTTGGTTATTTTTCCCTTTTTTCAATAAAATACTTCTTGGCAGTAAATCACACATTGTTGATCCCTTTAAATAGTGACACATTTGTCAGGAAAAGGAATCTGTGGGTTGTGAATCAGAGTTTAGGGTTTGGTAGCATGAAAATCTTGCCAAATCCTCTGTGCCAATGCCAAACAGCCTATTCTGTGTGGACAGAGTTTGGTCCCAGACTGTGGAAACATGGGACTGCAACTGGTTGCAGAATCTCATCTTGATATGTTCCTGCATTGAATCTGCTAGATGGTGAGGCTTGTTTTTCCATTATAGGGGACTGCACCCCACACCATCACACTGCATCCACCAAATGCTGTTTGGCATTGGTAGAACTGATATAGCAAGTTTTTCACAGGTGCAACCCACAAGTTCACCTCTGGTGCTCCACCCACAAATGCTTTTTCCTTCCAAATGTGGCACTATTTAATCAGGAATAAAACAGGTTTCCCAAAGGTATGAGATATTCATGTAAATCAACCAAACACAAATGTACAGGGGTTGGACAATGAAACTGAAACACCTGTTATTTTAGTGTGGGAGGTTTCATGGCTAAATTGGACCAGCCTGGTAGCCAGTCTTCATTGATTGCACATTG
>JAHUTJ010002617.1:0-12036 GCA_036250325.1 Characodon lateralis | reverse complement strand
GTTGGGCAATTTCTTGGCACTCAGACAACAATTCTGAGCGATATTCTGCCGGACAGGACACGGTAAAAAAAAAAAAAAAAAAAAAAGGAATAAGCAATAGAAAATGACTGACTGTATAGATATATGTGTATAAAACTTGGAACTATTATAACTCACCGTCTGTTATCCTTCCACTGCTATGCAGATGATCTACAGATCTACTTGTCCCTGAATCCAGGCTGCAGTGATGCTCTCCATTCTCTGCTGGATCTCATTACTGCTGACAAACAGTGGTTGGACCAGAATGTTTTGTTTTAATTGAACAAACATCTGAAGGCATTTTATTTGCTGGCAAAGCCACTACATAGTTTAGTGTTTTGACTTTTAATCTAAAGAACAGTGTGAAGAATTTAGGGTTAATATATTATAAGGATTTTAATTTCAAAAATCAAATTGACTTTGTGGTCAGGACAAGCTGTCCATCTTTTAAAGGGGACATATCGTTCTTTTAAATTCTTCTTACTCCCCATAAATCCTTCAGTTGTGATCTATATAAGATTGCAAGATGACTACTTCCTACTGAGCCACAGTGGCCTCCTCAAGTTTATTTAAATAGTGCTTTTCAGCAACACGGTACTCAAGGCGCTGTACATAAGGAAGAACATTACAATGATACAGAAAATCAGAGGTAATTAAAAAAGTAAAGAGAATAGAATGATGGATAAGAAAATTAAAGGAAAATTGGACTGAAAACGTAACTAATAATGTTTAGAGAACACATTCAAAGGCCACTTTAAACAAATAAGTTTTTAATCTTGATTTAAAGCAATTTAGGGTTTCGGCGCTTTTACAGTTTTCTGGGAGTTTATTCGAGATTAGTGGAAAATAAGAACTAAAAGCTGCTTCTCCATGTTTGGTTCTGGTTCTGGATATGCAGAGTAAATTTGAGCCAGAAGACCTGAGAGGTCTGGGTGGTTGATACACTGACAAGAAGTCTGTAATGTATTTTGGTGCTAAGCCATTCAGTGATTTATAGACTAACAGAAGTATTTTAAAGTCTATGCTTTGAGGTACAGGGAGCCAATGTAGGGACTTTAGAACGGGGGTGATGTGCTCCACTTTCTTAGTTCTAGTGAGGACGCGGGCAGCAGCGTTCTGGATCAACTGCAGCTGTTTGATCGACTTTTTAGTCAGACATGTGAAGACACCGTTGCAGTAATCAATCCTAAAGATGAACGCACAAATCATTTTTTCAAGGTCGTGTTGAGACATTAGTCCTTTAATCCTGGAGATGTTCTTTAGGTGATAGAAGGCTGACCTTGTTACTGTCTTTATGTGCCTCTGCAGGTTCAGGTCTGAGTCCATCACTACACCCAGATTTCAAGCCTGACTGGTGGTTTCTAGCTGTATTAACTGAAGCTGTGTGCTAACGTTTAAACGCTCTTCCTTTGGTCGAAAGATTATTACTTCAATTTTGTTTTGATTCAGCGTTGAAGGCACGATGCTACTGCTATCATAAGAATGGCTAGGACGTTAAATCAAAACACAATAAATTCAAGTCTAAAATAAAGTTTGTTGTCATTTTAGCGTTATTTGCAGCTTAGGCATTGCAGTGTCCGTCATTTCCACTGACAGAAGGGACTGATCCCTTAATCAGATGAAGGCTTCTAGATACTGGTGGAGGTTGCTGAAAAACTCGTCCTTGAAGTGGAGAAATAGGAATTTCCCTGCTGATGTGGGAATATGTCAATGAAAAATAAAATTTAACCAGGCACTTTGAAGAGGTTCTGATGCTGGGGGATGGTCAAATGAATTGTGTGGGTTAATACATCTAACAACCGAACCAAACGTATCCTCTTTCAGCATAGGCATACTTAAGCTTGGACTACAAAATTGCAGTGAGAAATAAATGTGGAGGATATGCTTAATTGATCAGCTGGAAGTTAATGACCTTATTTTGGTGTTCCACTGCAAATACTGTGATGTAATAGTTGGAAAAACATAACAGATGAATTACACAAAAAAATTTATTTAAAGGCTAAAAAAGTGGCTTTAGCATGATATGTCCCTTCCCGATGTGTGCACATTAACCATGTTTTATGTTTTTTACACTGCCTTCCTGTTTGTTTTAGAAAGCTTTTACTGTTCGTTTTTATATCTCTTGATGACCTTGCACCTCCTTATCTAAGCTTTTAAGTTTGTGTGTGCATAGCATGTCCTTGAGGTCATCCACTCAGCTTTTATTGGATGTCCCAAGGACTTAGCTTAAATGGGATGTCTGGGCCTTTTGGGTGGTGGCACCCATGCTTTGTAACCATCTTCCTTTTTAAAAGCAAATTAAAGACCCATTTGTTCAGAAAGGCTATTAATGTTCCATAGCACATTCCTTAACTAAATTACTCTTTTCTGTAATCTTGAGTGTTATGCTTTGTTATGCATAGTGGTCTGCTTATTTGGATGTGTAAAACGCTTTATAAATCCATAAATGATTGAAATACAAACATTTATAGTGAAACTTAAATTATGAGTAGGGGTTCAAGAACTTAGCCCTAGGGTCAATCACAAGTAATCAGTGAGGGTTGTGATCAAGTTGTGTGGAGGCTGATTTTGGCTGTGTGTTGGTCAGAAGTCAGCATAAGATTAAAGAAATATTATGCACATAAAATGTCATACTATTTTAAAAAGGTTAAGACATTGAGTCTAAGGAAATGTCACCATGTACCAGTATATCCATACCAAAGTAACGACAAATTCACAACATTTCAGTTTTCACCTACAGCTATGCAGAATGGCTGTGGTTAGACATTGTTCGGAATGAATCAGGCAGAAAACCAGAAATTTCAGCCAGACACAGGACGTTTTAAAAGTTTTGTTTTTTTTCTTTTTTTGTAATAAAACTGGTGTAAGTCAGGAACCCTCGGCCGGAAACCTTGTAATGGGAATGGACAGGTTAGTGGCTGTTAAAGAGTGAATTTGAAAAAACTTAGAAAGCCAATTACATTTTAAGGATCTGAACGAGGAATTTGATCCAGATGGTCTGCTCCTTACGGTCTGTGTCTGTGTCTCTAAATAGTCCCTCTTCGATCTGTATGTTGTGGAACTCCTCTTAATCTTCCAGAGAATAACCAGGGAATGGCTGGTGAGGGTGATCACGTCACAAAGGTTACGTGGAAACAGAGTCTGAGACAGACTTGAATAGCTGTGCAGGCATTTGATAATCCATCAGAAATGAATTCAAAATCCAGAGGGTAAAATGAGAGACCGCAGGGGTCATTCACTAGGAGCCAGAGATCAGGTTACATATTCCAGGGCTTGGCAAAAGCCAGTGGTCGAGGCACAGAAACAAGGTCGATTTCTAAAGATCATAAGCTTGGTACAAGTGAGACAAGGGCAAGGCAGGAGAATCCAGGGCACAGAAATGTGGTCAAAACGAGGAGATCAAGCACAAGCATCAGTAAAGGGAAAAGGAAAAGATATATGGTTTTCAAAACCTTAGAAATAAAAATCTGAAAAGTGTGGTTTGTATTGTAATCGGCCCCTCATACTCACATTTACTACAACCACCTTTTAGTGCAATTGCAGCTGCAAGTTTTTTGGTTAATTTCGCTACTTGTTGTGTTTTTTTTTTGTTTTTTTTTCACCATCCCGGAAAGGAATTCTGACAACACAAGGCAGGTTTATGTGCATTTACTGAGAACCTTAGTGATAATCGTCTAAGTGACTCCATCGAATGTTGTTACAGCGAGTGTCTGTCAGGAAGAAAGAAGTGAGGAATCTTGCGAAAGTTCATGGTAAGTATGAATGTTGGACAGATTTGTATCTTACTGTTTGTATGGTTATCTTGGCTTGGGAGGAAAGAGAGGAGGTCTGGGGTTGTCAGAGGTCTGTATGGCAAAGAAGCAGTATGTTTTCAGGAGCGGGGCATGTGCAGTTTCACTAAGAGTTAGAGGGTAGACAGGTAGGTGAAAGAAACAAGTTGATGGTCCAGGAGATAAGCAAGGTGTCCAGGTGAGTATATTGCAGAAGGTATCTCTGAGGGTTTTGTCAGAGGAGGTGGTGTAGGGAATCTCACAGACTCACCCTTGAATGAATACAGAGCAAGATCAAGGGGAACATCAGACTGTTTCTTAGAGGGCTTAAGGCTACCACATAAGTTTGACACTCTGAATGATGGTCAGCATTCTTGATGAGCTGGCCCCGCAAATAATTCCAGTTGTTTACAAGAGCTGGCCTGCGGGAAGATAGCACATGCAATGCTAATACTACAAATCCTAGAATGCTCTACTGGTGCGTCGGCTTGTCAGTCAGGACCGACAAGCCGCCCTCTACTGTTGACATTCATCAGTGACCTCAAGCTGGTACCAGCCACATCAGTAGAAGAAGAGATGGCTGGGATCGGACCAGTGTTCTCCTACCTTAGCTTTGGATTTTTGCAGTTCTTCTCTAATGTTTTATTAAATGATTGATTAAACAGTGCTCCGTGAGCCATTAAGATCTTGGGTTATTGTTTTCAAACCTAACCCTGCTTTACGCAACTCCACAGCTTTGTCCCTGATCTGATCTGTTTGCTGTGTTCCTAAGGTTTTATTATGCTTGTTGTTTGCTAATGTTCTGTAACCAACCTCTGAGGCTTTCATAGAAAATCTGGATTTATACTGAGATAAAAAAAAAACACACAGCTGGTGTTATCTGAAGGCAGCTGGTTGCACTGTATTTTATTTGGGGGTATCAGATGGAAAGGGGGCTGGAAAAATATCCATGCCACACTTTTCAGGTTTGTATTCCTTAAACATTTTTAAAACCTTATTTTATTTTCCTTCACAACTTTGTTCAGCTAAAAAGTATTTGCAATGTGCTGCATAAAAAAGGCCAAAAGTATGATGTGCCTGTAAAACCAATTTGATGGTTAAGAAGGATATCATGAGTAAAACAGCTGACAAATGTACAAGATTAGGTTGCATTGATCAGAGATGTTCCTGTGTTATGGTGTTCCTAGAAAGAAGACCAAACATGCGGAGAAATCTTATAGTTATTTGGATAATTGGGAGTATGCACAGTCATTGTCTTTTCCAAAAAAATATTTTTAACAAAGACGGGGCAGAGCATTTTATAAAGCTAGATCACAACTCATTCTTTATTCATTAACTAATACAAATAGACCTGGTTACCCTTTGCATCAGATGGTTTTTTATTCACTATTTTGTGAACAGAACCACTCTTTAAAAGAATACCAAGCTTGTTGAAGTTTTAATAAAGCAAAGCCCTGATCACCAAATCAATTTCATTGTATTTGGTTGCTAATCTGAAATTTTTCTTTACTGTTGCAAAAAGGTGGTAATTGTCAAAATAAACAGGATGCACAATCTCTGGTGCCTGCCTTTAACTCCCATCTTTGTACAGTATTTTCTATTGACTGGAAGTTGACCTTAGCCAATGTCACCACAAATCCATTCCATTTCACTTTATTTCTCCATGAATACATTGGACATGAAAATGTTGCACACTTTAAGCAGATTACTGTGTTTTAGATGTACCTTATACGCTCTCAGCTGGGTGTACAATCTGAAGTGTCATTTATTTCCATTGCTGCCAGCAAAGTAAGTTGAGTATGATGAAAGAGAGCCTGGCATGCTGTATTTGAGTAAATGAGGTGGAACACTGCCTGGGTCAAGGCAGGTGGGAATTCATCTTTCCTGTAACAGACTCTGAAACAGTTAATGTGTCATTTGACAGGAACACTTCACATTTTCACTTGACACATAGCTCATGGAGGGTAACTGTTATTTGGTTTTGTTATGATTTGTTGTGCTTAATGTACTTCATTCTCCCAAAATCGAACCCTATCCAAAGTCAAACAGTTCTTGGATAGGATTTTATATATTATCACTTTCAGGAAAAACAGTCTCCGGTGATTGTTGCAATTACAGGCATAAAATCTATTTTAGTGTTATTTGTGTCTATTTCTGTGTTTTCTCACACAGTGGTGATTACATAAAGTAATCTCCTTCAAATTACTGAATAACACACTTCTAGCAACCTATCCAAACTGCATAGGTTGCTTTAAAACTGTGTTTATGATTTCTAAGTGCTTATACAAGAAAAGTTTTTTTAAGTATGTTTGAAGGGCTTAACTGTAAAGGTAAAAGCAATCCCATCTGAAGTAGTTGTGAATGTCCAATGGCTATTTTTTAAGCTTTCTTTTATCTATAGTCTGTCTAACAAAGCTGGTTAGAGAAATCTAGCCCAATAGCACTTGTCATTTAGAGATTTGAAAAGAATTTCAGATACGTTTTGCATAAAAAAACAATTTTCACAGCACACTTCAGGTTTGATCATGTTAAGGCCCAGTTAAAAAAGTAACTGCTTCACATGCAGCTTCATTTTAAAGAGTTGGATTTTTAGAAACTGCTGCACTGAGTCAATACCTCACCTCACTGAGAATATGAACTGCCAAGCAGATTTGTTTAAATCTACTAAATCTTTTGTCTGTGACTTAAACTAAAAATTGCATGGAGTGATCAGATTTTTGGGGGCAGTTATACATTTTTTTGCCCTGATTTTTGTCTCCGTGTTGTCGCTATTCCCCACTTTCTTGACCCTACCTCTTGCTCACTGACTGGTGATTGATGGATGATTGTTTTAGCATTGAGTAGCTGAGTCTGGTAGCAACAACACAACTTATCCATGACGTGTGGAACAGGCAATCTTCCTCATACTGTAAGGATAGCCGATACCTTGAATGATGTGAAGACCATTTGAAAGAGTTCTGATGAAAATTAAAAAGAGAGATCCTATTTCTCCTATTTTAGCTTCCCTTCACTGGCTCCCTGTTAAATCCAGAATATAATTTAAAATTCTCCTTCTCACATATAAAGCCCCTCTAGAAGTAGAATGGGAGGCAGATCCTTTAGTTATCAGGCTCCTCTCCTGTGGAACCAGCTCCCAGTTTTGGTCCGTGAGGCAGACACCCTGTCTACTTTTAAGGCTAGGCTTAAAACTTTCCTTNTGTGGAACCAGCTCCCAGTTTTAGTCCGTGAGGCAGACACCCTGTCTACTTTTAAGGCTAGGCTTAAAACTTTCCTTTTTGATAAAGCTTATAGTTAGAGTGGCTTAGGTTATCCTGATCTATCTGTGTAGTTATGCTGCTATAGGCTTAGGCTGCTGGAGGACATAATGACCACTTTCACTCTCTTTGCTACATTCCCACACTGCTCTCCAGTTTTGCATTATTTGCTGTTATTTCAGCTTTTAACTTTGTCCTCTCTCTTTTTCTCTTCCTAGAAGCTACACCTGACCTGACTCTGTGTCTACCTGTGACACCTTCCTGGAAGGGGGCATTCTTAAAAGCTTCTGCTGGCAACAACTTAATGCTCACCTTCTACCGATGATCCACATGGCCCTGTCTTTCAGTGTTTAACCCTTTCTCTCTCCTAGACATAGCTACTGACTGAGCTTCTACTGTGACTAACTTTATGTGCTCTCTTTCAGACTCTAACCTTGAGAACTGGCTCAGAGATTATTTGTTCTTTCTTCCTAGTGTCATTTTCGAAATAGCACTGACCCACATACAGAGAACACTCAGAGGAAACAAGCTGAAAGTGTAATGGTGTTTATTTACAGTACGTGAACACAGGGACATGAATGGGTAAATTTGCCAACTGAAAGAGAGGGGAAGAGAACTGGTGAAACAGGGAACGGTGTTAACGAAAACGATACTTGTAAACAAGAAAGTGTAAATGCCATCAGGTCGCCAGGGATAGAGGGAGTCAGAACCTGGTTGTGCGAAGCTAGGTTGTCCAGATGCTTCAGTACGAGCTGGGGAGTGAATACTGGTGAGTTCATGAGAGAGTTGAATGTTCAAGTACTTGCGTTGGAGGGTGGACAGGGTCCGCCTCTGCCTTGGTTCAGGAGTCGGGAATTTCCAGGAAGCTGCCAGCTTAATCCAAAACACGAAATCCAGAACGTAATCCACAAAACGTAGGTACTCTTGAGCGTCCAGGAAATCACTGGAGCCAAAGACGAAGCTCAAGGAAGATAAACAAGGTTCAGGTTTCAGCCTGCGAAAAATCAAACACAATGTCAGCAATGATTCATGGAACGAAGCATAGCTTGGGTAGTGGCTAGGTTTGTTACCACTGAAGGCAAACATAGAAAGTATGAGTAAAGTATTGAGTAAAGTTCCCATAGAAAGTACTCCTGGATCAGTGCTTCTGTGTTCTTATTCCTTCTCTGCTCTGTTCTCTCAAACCCCCAGTCAGTCGTGACAGATGGCCGCTCACACTGAGCCTGGTTCTGCTGAAGGTTTCTTCCTGTTAAAAGGGAGTTTTTCCTCTCCGCTGTCACTACATTAATGCTCAGTATGAGGGATTGCTAGAAAGTCAACGCCAGTGACTGTCCACTGTCTCTACATGCTCATCCGGGAGGAGGGAATGCTGCAAGTCACTGACTGGATGCAATCTGCTGGGTTTTCTTAGATAGAAAAAACCTTTTATTCAATTTGAATAAATAACTGAATCTGACTGCACTGTTCAATGGTTAGGATTAATTGGAATGTATGTACCTGACTTGAAATCTATATGATTCGATTAAATTGACTTAGCCCATTTTAAAGTTACCCACCTTTCACACAATGCAACAGGAAACAATACTCTCCAATTATTCTTACCTCTGCCTTCCTCCCTCCCTATTGGATGGAGTAAGGGGGAGTCAGGTTTAGCCTAAACCAGCTCAGCTATGGTTGAGGTGCAAACACACCCTCCATTTCTGCTACCTGTATGACCCCTTCTCTTTTCCACTGGTTATAATCAGTCCGACAGAGAGAGGTACCCCCAATCCTTGTGGTTTTTAATACAACAATGGCCACCAATGGGCTCTAGGTGGACAAGCTTTATCAGTTTATTATTTTACTTATTATCCCTACACATATCACACATCTAAAATGGCCAAACTCTAACACTCAGTAGTTTAATCTAACCACCCCACCAACCCCACATCATTCCCAACCCTTTGTGAAGTGCCTGGAGACGACATGTGTTGTGAATTGGCGCTATATAAATAAAACTGAGTTGAACTGAATTTAATTGAAAAAGACCTTTCCTTTTAATTTGGCTTTTAATTCCAGTTGAGCAGAAATATTGGGCTGTTTTAATTATTAATCTAAAAACATTGGGTGCTTTTTCTTTCCCAAGAGTTATTTAGGATAGAAATGGCACCAAATGTTTTAGGATTCCCCAACATTCCCTTTTTACAGGTTTACATTTCTGTTCTCATGAATGCTGGATTCTGTCCTTTAAGCATGCTTCTGGCAATTGTCCAATCAGAAGAAACAGGGCCTTCATGAAAGGATTTAGGAGGTATTGTTGTATCAAGCAGGGGTTCATCTGAGGGGCAATCTAACAGGCTATAATATATAATTATTCTTTTGATTTAATTCATTCAGTCTTTAATTTTATATCTTTTGTTGTTAAAGGTTGAAATTGCTTTCATAAAAAAAGGGTAAATCTAATGCCACCTCTGACTTTATTATACCATCGAGGAATGTTTGTAATGCACATAAAATTTACATTGCTGGCACATACATTGGCACGTTGGATATGAATTTATATAAAAAAAGCCTTAGAATAAATTAACATCTGTCGCAGTGGCATAATCTCACACCGAATAATAATAATAAAAAAAAAAAATCTAGCCTTTGATTTCAATATATTTATTGAAATTTGAAAAATTCATTAAAATCTATGTTCAACAAGTATGAGTGGCATAATTCTTGGTGAACCTGTCATCAATACTCTGTCCAACCCACTTTTCTCTATAGGACAGTGCTGTTTTCTATAATGTCTTATGTTTACCCTGGCAGTTCAAACAGTTCCTAATGCTATGCACTGCAACAAGGATCCCATGGCCCTTAGAGAAACAGACCCACGGCATCATAGATCTTCCACTATACTTAGGAGTGGGCTTTTGCTCATATCCTAGGTTTCAAGCATAACCTGCCTGGAATGTTTGTTCATAAAGAGCCAAATCTTCATCTCATTTGCCTGGTAGAGTTGAGCAAACTCTACATGTTTACAGTTGTGAAGGTGGGACAGAAAATGCTGTTTCCTGGCATTCCTGGCAGAAATGTTTGGTGTGTAGATAGTGTTGAATGGTTGTTATAGAGATTTGGTTATGCGAAGATGTAGTTTTTTCCTGTAGTTCTCTAATAGCAAGCTTTAGAGTTTTATATGCTTCCTAATCCAGCCTAGATGCCATTGACCTAAAGTACTGGGCATCTGAGTCATGTCACATTTATACCTCAGGGAAGCAGGAAGTCATGGATTACTTGTTAGAAATTCCTTGAAACTATGATTAACTTAAGGAAAGTATTAAAATCCTCCAGTTACATTTATGTTAATGGGAATTTTTACTTGTCAATAAATGTGCTGCTGGTGACATTCTTGTCTTCAGTAAGTATGCTTGTAAAAGCTTTTTTAAAACATAACATTACATGAAGTAAATAAATAAATATCGGCAGTTAAGAAGATCCACAAATAATTACACTTCTAAGCATAAATATTTATATAAATTTACTATCAGGTAATTATTTTCACTATTTTGAATGTTTGACGAGAAACATGTTGAACTGACATCATCACATTTTTTCTGCTTTGGTTATGGTGTATGTCATCTGCCCCCAAGTTGCAACCGTGATATTGCAGTCCTCATCATCTCAGTGAAAAGGAACTGTAAGGAAGCTGTTCAGTTGCAGAAAATTTGCCTTAAACCCCTTTTTTTACATTCAGAAGCTGCCAGGAAGAAAATGAACTCTGAAAAGTGGCAGCCCTCCATATATATACCCTAAATGAATCCACTGGGTTGATGGTGTTCATTTTGTCAGAGGATCACCCACTGCAGCTTCTTTACAGACTTAAAATTCACAGGTGCCATTTACCTTAGGGCTGGATGTAGGAAAGGGGCTGTCATTGTGGTAGGATTCATGCTGCTGGCAGGTTCATCAGACCAGTGGAGCTGCCCAGCTGCTTGTCAGCTTTCAGGAGCCAGGAAGCATTTGTGGAAAAGGGTAAAATATGTTTCTGTTTGAAAAAAAAAAAGTCAAAGGTGAATTTGTAATGTCTCGGAACTTATTCAATTAAATCAAATGTATGCAAATGTATAATTGAAGGTCAGGTTCTTCCCTTCAAGCAGTGTGTTATTAATTTTCCATCTGCTGCAAAAAAAAAAAACAACATACAAACTTAGAAATTCTCCAGAGAATTCAGAACAACACAGAGGGTAAAATATTCAGAGGAGAAGCATCAAGTTCAGGGCCCATTTCTGCATTTGTATTGCTTTATAACTGATATTCAAATCCTACTGTTCCAGACATTTAATAATTATTTAGCTGTCACTTGTAACTGAACATATTTTCAGAAGTTATTGAGTTTATGTAACAGACTATCAAAACGTTGTGCAAAATTGTGAAGTGGAAATAAACTGTAACCTGTCATTGCTGAAGAAAACCATTCTCACAGAGGGTGTTCAAGGCAATATGAAGTGTTTATTTTCCTTTCAGTATGACATTTGGCGTGCAGACCAAATGTTTACTCTTGGTCTCATCTGAGTACCTCCTCCTACATGTTTGTTGTGTCCCCTACATGGCTTGTAACAAACTTCCAATTGGACTTCTTACGACTTTGCTTAAACAATGGCATCTCCCTCAGACATTTCTGTAAAGCCAAGATTTGTGGAGTCCCTGACTAAAAGTTGTCCTGTTGACAGATTCTTCCCCTTAATCTGTGAACCTCTGCATCTCCTCCACAGTTACCGTGGGCCTCTTGGATGTTTACAGATTGCGTTTATATATCAGGTTTAAAGGGTCTGAATAATCAGAATCAGAATCAGCTTTATTGCCAAGTTCGTACATACAAACAAGGAATTTGACACCAGTACACTTTGCTCTTTGGTTTTGTTTTTGCATTACAGAATATACAGGGGTTGGACAATGAAACTGAAACACCTGGTTTTAGACCACAATAATTTATTAGTATGGTGTAGGGCCTCCTTTTGTGCCAATACAGC
>JAHUTJ010002616.1:0-12040 GCA_036250325.1 Characodon lateralis | reverse complement strand
ACCTGAAATATTTCAGTTAGTGTGCAATGAATCTAAAATATATGAATGTTAAATTTTCATCATGACATTATGGAAAATAATTAACTTTATCACAATATGCTAATATTTTGAGAAGGACCTGTACATATACTAAAATGGCCCAGTCAAAGCTCAGACCTAAATCCAATAGATAATTTAAGGCCGGACTTGAGATTTGATGCTCACAGAGGCCGTCCATCCTATCTGACAGAGCTGAGGCTAATAGATATTCCCCAAAAAACTTGAAGCTGTAATTGCAGCAAAAGGTAATTCTACCGAGTATTGAGTTTAAGACTCAGGGGAAATGCATGCATACTTTTTGGTCAAAGCCTTAAAAACCCTTTTTAACATATGCATACTTCTATAAGGCATTGTATGAAATGAATATGGAGCATCAGGGGTTTATGAGTCCATCTTTAGTTTAAGGGAATTAATTGATGAAACGGAGGTGATGTGCACATCCTGGCTACTTTCCTATATAGTCCACACACAGACACACACATACATGCTCAGACAGCCACTGTCTGAGTGGCAGGTGATGGGGCAGGTGCTCTCTAGACAATTGTGGGGGGAAGGAGGAAGTGGGAGGGCAATCATACTTTGCATCTAAGTGTTATGTGAGCAGGCATGCATAAGTAAATCAAATCTAAGCAGCTTCCTTTAGGGGAGAAATTCATTCCCAGGTAAAGGAGATTGGCCTGGTTCGGATCTCTTTCTCGCAGTGAGGACTCCAAGGAAAAAGTTTGTCAACAAGTCAATGATCATGCAGAAGATCTCCTGCCTGCAATAAACGGCAGTTAAACAGTTCAAAGTCGCGATTTATAGTTGTGCTGGTACACATTTACCCAACATGCAGATTGTGCATTCAGGTCAGACATAAGGTAGTAAATCAGACCATTTAGACACCCACAGCCACCTTGTTGTACGCCAGGCAAAAATATTTACCACCAAACTATGTATATACACACAGCAGCAGACAACTCACATGACAAAGCACTTAGTCATCAGGTAGGCAGACAGATTCGCAGCCTCACCTCAGCTCACCTTCTCTCTGACAGAGTTTGAACAATGAAATCAGCTTCAGATGATACATACGGCAACTAAATGAGAGTGTAAGCAGGCGTATAATCTGATACATGGATTCACACATTTCAAAACACTCATAGGGAGTAACAAACTCTGCCTGGTGCCACGATATCTCAGTCTTACCCTTACTGAGTGGCAACTTTTAGCCACGTACAGTTCCCAACAACCCTTCATCTAACATATTCCAGACATGCACTTACCTGCCTCGCTCTGCAGCTACTCACTGCTGCACTGTAACCATCACATTTAAAGGCTCACTGCCTAAGGAGCTGCTGGAAACATTACCGATGCAAGAAGCAACAGCGTCTTCAAAGGGAATAAATGAATAGAGAAGCTAATAATCTCTCAGGTACCAAACATGCATCTGCTTGAGCTGGATAGTTGGATCTCTGCAGCTTCTGTCTGTGATACATCTGTGAAATTGAACATTCTACTCCAGCAGTAGGGGGGCTTTCTTTAATTTTTCCAAACACAAATCAAAATTTCTTCCTTAGCTTGCAGGTCACCTGATGAGCCGCACGACTTTCCTTTCACCCAATGCATAACAGAAAGTACAGCCTGCACCCTCAGCTAAACAGCACAGCTCACCTTTCACTCCCTGCTACAAAGTGCTCAGATGACATGTGCTGGAAAGGTGCTAAAATGTAGATTTATTTGCTCAGTTTGTTTTTTGAAGGTGATTGGTATCCTACCTCGCTGGCGTTCGTAGCCTAGAGTGTGTACTGGACGGTGGCCAGCAGCAGTGTGTGAATCCAGGCCATCCCAGGGTCAGGCTGAGCCACTCTGCAATCCATTGCTGCCTTGTGTTCCTCTCGGCTTCCCTCCTCCCCTCTCTGCGCTTGGCTTTCTTTCTAATCACAGCAGACTTTTCAAAACTGTGTCCCTCTTCTTGGTTTCTCTTCTGTTTGTTCCTTTTGCTCTTTTCTTCCCTTAGAAAATAAAAAAACAGGTTAAAAACACACCCCACTTGCTGTTATCATAGCTACTTATAATGCAGATCCACTCTCTGAGCTGCTCTGCTTCTTTACGCTCCCACCCTGCTTTGCTCTCTCTCTCTCTCTCTCTCTCTGCTACTGTTGGAGAAGAGCTGTCCTTTTTTCTCTTATTCTCCTCCCTTTCGCTTGCCTTTCCTCTAATAATTATTTAGTGTCTCATTTCAGCACCTGCCCTGACACAGAAAGAGGAGAAAGGGAGAGGGACAAACAGACTTGGTAACAATAAAGTTAGTCTGATACAAATTATACAGCCTTGTAGAACTATTTTTACTTCTTGAATATATTTACATTTTTTAACGTTAATATCTAAAACTGCAGATGTTTTGCTAGAATATGACTGCATTTTATTTAGATGTATCAGATTAAAAGGGGATAGAAATGCATGCCACACTTTTTAGATTTCACTATTCCTATACAGTTCAGAAACGTTTGGGATTTGAGTATTTTCCAGGTGTGAATAAGTTTGTAAAAAGAAAGCAAAGTCTGGAAAATTATTTGTATTTCTGGACTCCATCCATATATCATTATCTAAGAGTTGCTTCCTTCCATCCTTGTGTTCTTTCATCTTTTTTGATCTATGTCATTCCTTCCATTTTTTGTTTTTACTTTGCTTCCTTGTGTCCTTACTTCTTTGGCCTCTCATTCCTAACTTCTGTTTTTCCTTCTTTCCTTGTGTTCTTCTGTTTGTTTTTTTGTGTTGTTCCTTTTTCTCTATTCTTCTATCTGCCCTTACATTTCTAATTGTTTTTTTTTTTTTTCTCTGTGTCTTTCCTCATGTCCTTACTTAATCCATTACTTCATTTCCATCCTTCCTTCCCAATGTTGTTGTTCTTATTGTCCTCACTTTTTCTTTCTTGTGTCCTTGATTCTTTCCTTTCTCTTCTTTTTCATTTCCTGTTTCTTCCTGTGCTTGTGTTCTGTGGAAGAATCTGTCATATATTCATCATAACATTTTTATTATACATTTTAAAAGGGACTTAAAGGACAGGAAACTGTAAATATGATTCTGGACAAGTTTGGACTTTCTGACATGAAAAATTGTTTAGAGTCCCTGAAATCTGTGTTTATAAAAACATTTGAAAACCACTTGTCATTTTCCTTCCACTTCACACTTATGTGCTACTATTGTTCTTTTACATACAATCCCACTAATGAACAAACGATACAATAAATTTGTTCCAGGATAGTCCTGCATTTAGCTTCATTCACCTTCCCATGAATTCTGCTCCTGCTAAGGAAAAGCATCACCACTGCATAATGCTGCCACCACTATGTGTCCTGGTGGTGGCATGTGTATTAGGGTAATGCGCAACGTAGTTTTCTGTCACACATTTCGTTTTGCATGTAGGCCAAAAGGTTCAGTTTTGATCTCATGGACTGAACTTTATTTATTGGCATTGGTCATGTGTCAAATGCACACCACACATTACAGATTTTTATTTATTTTGCCACTCCACTCCATATTTACACTACTACTTTGTGTTAATCTATCACATCAAATCCCAACACATTACACTGAAGTTGCCAGGCTTACAGAGTTGCATGTCTTTGTGCATTTGTGCATGTGCAAGCAGCCATACAGTAAGCAAAGCACCCAACTGCACCCAACTACACCCAACTGTGTGCAGCTCCTTCCAAATGTCAGGCTGTGAGGTGGTGACAGGAAGGAGCTGCCAAGGGTTACTTCAGTTCTCATCTATTCTAGTGCGCTCTCTGCTGTGTCAACTGTGTTCACTTATGAAATATATAGTGAAGGGGGGGAGGAGTTAACTCAGGACAGGAGTTCCCTCTGCAGTGCTGGATGCTCCAATTGTTTTGTGTTTTTGCTGCAGCACAAAAAAGGCTGTAGAAAATAAACCAACAACACTTCAGGTGAAGATGTTGACAATCTGAATTGATTTCACTCAATTAAATGAGTAATATACAGTGAACTAACGTTTTCTAGTTACACTGTGTATCAAACCAGCAATAATGTAATGTTTTTGTGTGCATAAGTGTTTTATGTGTCAGCTCGAATGCATTTTTTCCTTCAGGCTGATTTGTAGCTCCTGTATGCAAGCATTTGTCTCCTCGCTCTAGCACGCAGTGTAGCAATTCAGCCAGTGTCCACAGCGCATACCTGGGCTCACTGACATGTACTAACTCACTCTTCCTGCAGGCCATGGCAGAGGAACGCACAGCCATCACAACAATTCAAAGATGAACGGGGCAAAGAAGGGGAACAGGCGGAGAGGAGGAGGGTATTGAACAGAGATTATGGCAGATTTTAAAAAGCAGGGAAGAAAAAGACTGAGAGTGAGAGGAGAAATGGGTAAAGTAAGGGTGAGGGGGAGAAGCTGAGAGCAAACAAAATTCAGAAGTTGCCCATGGGCTGTAGCCAGAGGCAGATAGTGTGAGAGGAACAGAGATAATCATTAACAGATGCCTGTCTGTTTCTGACTCCTAATAAATCAAGAACTTTTTCATGTCTCTTCACAGAAAGTTACAACATTGACAGAAGAAAAGAAAATAGAGATGGTTCGGTGATGATCAATGTGAACGCTTATGAATACAACATTTTGCAGCGGAGACACAACTATCACACGACTCCAAAATGAGCAGCATTCTGCGTTCAACAAATATTTATTTTGGTCTAAAATGCAAACAAAACACAACAGAGAAAAAAAAAAAACTTCCTTATTCAAGTGTTTTTCCACTTCTGTTTACAGTAATGTACATTAATAATCCAAAGGATTTTATACAAATACTTTGCTGAGCATTCAGGTAGGAAGATCTGATATATGACTTATGGGGGAAACATCATACGACCAGCCTTTTAAAAAAATTAACAAGGAATGAAAAAAATTGTGTTTCTGTGATCTCTGCAATCTTACAGTATTAGCAAGCAATAAATAGAAGGCAAACTTTGACCTCAAGGCTGTGAGGATAGTAAACAGCTCTGATTTAAAGATTAAGGTTAGATTTTAAGCAATGGGAAACCGAGTCCATGAAGTCAGTCGTTTATTGTCTTTCATGTCTCTGTGGAGGCATTTTCAAGTGTGAGAAAAAATTGGGGTTATCTCTGCTTGAGGTTAAAGACTACAAATGATTAACAACGAGCTGCTGTTACAGACTGAAGTGGAGTCAGGTTTTCACCTGAAGGATTCTTCAGAGAAACTCTTCCCACCGAGTGTCTTCATGAAAAATGTTTTGGTTGGACTCCAACTACAGCTTGTAATTAATGGTAATAATGAGTGCTTTGCAAATGTATTCCTAATGGTGGACCTGTTGCACATTTTGTCATGTTAGACCACAAACATCATTGTGTTTCACTGGCATTGTATGTGGTACAAAATACAAAATAGTGTCTAATTGGGAACTGGAAGGAAAGTAATACAAGGTTTTTGAAAAAGCTTTCCAAACAAAGACATTCATCCCCCGTTACTCGGATACCTGTAAACAAAATGAAGTTTTTGGGGTCTCTGCCAGCTTTGCACATCTAAAGCCATGTTTTGCTCATTAATTTTTGCAAAATAGCTCAAACCTAGGATCAAACCTCTGTAATCATCAATTTCTAAGACTTATCATTGATTCTCCATTGGATTTAGGTCTGGTTTTTGACTAGACCATTTTAAGACATTGACATCTAAACACTTTATCTAACCCTGGGCTGCATGTACAATAAGGCAAATGTTCTGCTTTAAGTTAAACATCCATCACAGTCTCAAGGCTTTTGCAGCCTCTGACCAAAAGGTCAGGTTTGCTTCTGACCAGCTTTCGTGTCCCTGCTGAAGAAAAGACGCTCCACAGCATGATCCTGCCACCAAAATCCACACTATAAGGAAGGTCGAGAAAACATGACAGTGCCTTCTGTCGAAACAATGTTAAAATGTGGTAAGACGTCCACATAAAGATGTCAGCTAGTGTTTAAATGTGTTTAAAAAAGTAACTGATCTAACCAAGCCAGGCTTTCTCAGCCTTTGTTTAGTCTAAATCTGGACCAGGCATTTGGCCTGAAAACCTTTTGGTCTAAATAAAGATCTGCCAACCTTAAATAGCCATAACAAAGATGTAAATGGGTGTCCAGGGTTTGGATGGAGGGCTCATGGTGGTGGTGTGTTTAGTGTTGTGTAAGCGATGGTGTGTTCAGGGTGGTTTGCAACGTTAGCTTAACGCCATAAATAGCATTATGGATGTCCGCTAAAAAGTTTCATTTTGTTCTGTATTGTTTTAGAGGTGTCATATTAAAGGGGGCTGAATATAAATGCAAGCCACGCTGTTCAGATTATTTTTTTTAAAATGCCATAAATACATTAACTTTTCCTTCCACTTCACATTTTACACTACTTTGTGTTTTTCTGACACATAAAATCTCAATAAAGCACACTGAAGTTTGCTGTAATGTGACAAAAAGTTAAAAAAAAAAAACGTAAAGAGGTGTGGATATTTTTGCAAGGCACTGTAAACCTCTGCATTGACAATACATGCTGTGGCTGCTGGTAGTCATAAAAAGCTAATCAGGGATGCAGTTTCATTATTCCTCATGCTTGATAAATAAATGCATTGCTCCAAAAGGTAAAGGTTAGCAACTTAAAATATAGCTCAAATGTCCACCCGCTGTGGTAACTTAGCTTCTTTTTTTTTAGTATGCATGCAGCAGCATCTTTAAAATAAAGGACAATCTCATTTGGAGCTGGTTTTTGACTTTCCAATGATGAAGATTTTCCCAGATGTAAAGAAGCATCTTTCTCAAATATTTCCTCCCAGCATTTCTTCTCAGTCCTCATTCATGAATCCAAGGGACGCGTTGCTTGCTTCAAGAGGGGCAGTGCAATATGGTTTAGACATGAAAAGAATGAAGAGAAAGGAGGGAGTTAGTTCTGTTACATTAGCTACTCTATGGAGGGTGAAACATGCTGTCACAGATTATCTTTGCAATGATGCTGCATTCTCCAACTGTTAACACCTCTAATAAACCATATAATTCAAAAATACTGAGGTCAGTGAGTGGGAAACCTTGGAACATGCTCTTCTTTATGAAAATGTGTTAGACACAAAGCCACAATGGGTATAAGTTCAACTTTTGATGATGTGAAGGCTGGAAATAAGGAAGCAGCAAATTTGGCCAAAGTTCACATCTGAAGCTCCTTGATAAAATAGATTGTGTCACATTGTTTTAGGGGCTGCATGGTGGCTGCACTGTTGCCTTGCAGCAAGAAGGTCCTGGGTTCGATTCCCGACCGGGGGTCTTTCTGCATGGAGTTTGCATGTTCTCCCCGTGCATGAGTGGGTTCTCACTGGGTACTCTGGCTTCCTCCCACAGTCCAAAGACATGCCTGTTAGGTTAATTGCTTTCTCTAAATTGCCCTTAGGCGTATGAATGAGTGTGTGCATGGCTGTTTGTGTGTTGCCCTGTGCTGGACTGGCGACCTGTCCAGGGTGTACCCTGCCTCTTGCCCATAGACTGCTGGAGATAGGCACCAGCTCCCCCACGACCCACTATGGAATAAGCGGTAGAAAATGACTGACTGACTGACATTGTTTTAGGCCAAAGTTCCTGATAATAGTAACATTTAAAAAAAAGTGGCATCACTTACAAACAGTTGTGGACAGGTGTTTACAGTACATTCAGTCAGAATGAACCTAAATGTCATGATAATTTAGAACTTTTCATAATGTGTCTGCCAGAGTGGAATGATTAAATGCCTTAAACTAGTTGCCTACATTTAAATTCACTGGGAATTTACTGAAATCTATGAAGGATCCAATTTATACATTCAGGCTAAAAATGTAAATAGGTTCACAAAAATGTCCCAGCAAGTAGAGCTGAAAGCTCAGGAATGCCAGTTCCACAGGCCTTTTAACGTCACATTGGTGATCATTACAGCATAGAAAGGATTTGTTTGACAAAAATCAATCAATACTAGAAACAAGGGGCAAGTATTAAGAAGCGGTCCTTTCGAAATAACTGCAAATGTCTAGTTTATCAGTTCAAAATAGTGATTGGTGTGTACACGTTATTTAAATGTGTCAGCACTTGGCCCAGGTCTGACAAAATGACTCAAATGGTCAACCTGGGAAGAAAGGAAATTGGTAAGGTGTTGATTAACAACATCAACCCAGTCATGAACTCCAAACTTGTGGAACCCCAGTACCACTGTCCAAATGAAGCCAGTGGTACATCACTAAGAAGGTGTTGATCAAGAAAGAAGCCTCTGTTGCAAAATCAACATCTTCAAGCTCGACTGAAATTTGCAGGTGCCCACATGGACAAGCAAAATACCTTCAAGTTTTATTGTCAGATGGTAAGTTTGTTTGGAGCCGTCATGGTGAAAACTGTACAGACTGTCAAGCATGGTGATAGTCCCACAGCATGATGCTACCGTTACGCTACCAGTGGTAAAGGTAGATTGCACAAGGTGGATAGAATAATGAAGAAAGGCCATCTCAAAATTCTTCAAGTTTACCCAAAAAAACAAAAAAACAGCTAGGTGGATAAAGGTTGGATAGAAATAGGTTTTCCAGTACGACAAAGAGCCCAAACACAATTAAAACTGGTTTTGGAATGAATAAAGCAGAATGAATATTCTGGAATGGACTAACCAAAGCCCCGACATCAACCCTGTTTAAATTTAGTTCACACCAGAACAACGGCCAATTTAAATTAACTCTGCCAGTTCTGAGAAGAGTGGTGAAGTGTCCTGTCAGAATTATGTCATATGTTTGTAGATGATTACATAAAGCATTTGGTTTCAGTTTCTAAGTAACCAGATACAATTGAGTGAGTGAGTGAGTGAGTGAGTGAGTGAGTGTTGTATATTGTTTTGCAGCTTCCTTATAGCTCCATCAACCTACTCTTGAATGCTACCGTGTTATCTACAGTCACTGTAAAACAAAAGAGAACACTCTGTAAATTCTTTACTTTTATGTTATACATGACTTGGTCCTTAACAGGTTTTAAAATTATTTAAATCTTACAAATGTTCAAAAACAGATGCCAGTGTTTAGGTTTAGATAAAGGCACAGCCTCGGAAAAGGCACAAATAATGGAATGGTTCTTCTCCCAAGTTGACACATGTAGGTTTGCTGCAAAGTCAGTGACTCAGGTGGGCTTCATTTGATTGATAACATTTTAACAACACAATACTTAATTCAATGTGGCTGTTTAATATGAATTAATATTAAAATGAAGTGTATGTAATTGGATCTGAATCTGACTTTATGTTTGGACTGTACTGGTACAAACTGGAACCAAACTGAATTCGTGCTTAACTAAGTTATTTAATTGCTATGTATTGGATCTGAGATGTATATGTTGAGAAATTAACCAAGTTAAAATTGAACTGAACACATAGTATGCTTACTGAATTCTGTTCTTTAATATGTTGAGGATGTAGCTAATAAGTGCTAAAACAAACACATGGCTTTAAATTAGTCTGTATTAGTTGATTAGACAATTGATGCGTTCTCTTGGTACTCCCATTCAGAAATACAAGAGCCACCCAGAGTTTAGTATCCAGTTTGGTTGCCATGCATATAGAAGTAGTGAAAGTTATGGGTATTAGTAATTTATTAGAACCTCTGACAGCTAGTATCTCTTTAAACCAGTGGCTCATATGGTTCTGTAAAATATCTGTTTGTGAAGATGTTTCTTTTGTGTTTTACTGCAAAAATTGGATAGAAATATATGTCTTTTGGCTTGTACTGCTAATAGTAGTCAGCACAACAATTAGCAAATCCCAGTGATTTTGACTTACAACTAGAAAGCTGCATACTAGGTCATGACAACATTCCCTCAAACACAGCAAAAAATGTCTTGACATCTTTTCACAAGATTAAGACTTAAAGTTTGTCCTTAACATTCAGTTATTTGAGTTTGGCATTTAGTGTTTATTAGGTAATATGTGAATATATTATTAACATATAAGATTGTGTGTATGTGACCCATTGCCTCACTGAGCTGCACAGGAGGTGCCAAAACAATGAGGGTTGCTCCTTGACCTCCACTTACCAACAGCGCCTCCTGGTTTTCAGCCAGTGCTTGCTTGGCAAGGTAGTGCTCCCTCTTGATCTTCAGCTCCAAGGACTCAGGGACATCAGGTACAATCCAGTCAATGGCTCGCAGAACAAAAAACACAACGTGCTGCGGTAGCAAAAGAAGACAACAAGATGGTTCCCTTTACACTGAAGAGAGTTAAACACTTCTTACCTCTAAACCGACAAATGCCAAATAAATACTGGAAATGATCTGCTTAAAGTTGTATTACAGAAGAAACATTAACAGGAATAACATGATGCAGCTGTTCTAACTAACATTAGTGGAATTCAAGTCTCTCCTTTCACACCTCAAATGCAATGATAAAACCAAGTCGGACAGCAAGGAGCTCCCAGTAGAAGAGAGTGTATGTTCCATCGTTGTCTCTGAATGCTTTGTATCTAAACAAATAGAGCACAGGTATTGCAGAGCATGTGTAACTGTGTTAGGTGTGCACAGGCAGCAGAACATGAGCTCATAACAAAGTTTGACAAACATGTAACAAACACCACCCTCTACTGGTCAAGTCTAGGATTTCAAGAACTCAAAATGATGTTTTCAATCCTAGGATTTACATTAAAATGGACTCAACATTTATTGGTATCATCAAGGAAAGTAGATCAGATCTGCTGATATGACGGTGGCAATAAAGCATTGGCATGTTTTCTTTTAACCCTTGATTGAAAGTTCACAGATCTGTGGGTCAAAAACACCAAGTGGGGGCTCTTCAGATAATCTTCAAAAACCAAATGAAGTTTAATAGTAACTTCTAAAAGCAAATCTTTGGCAGAAATGTTACTAAAGATTAAACACTGTGGCCATAAGAGAAAAAATATATTTTTGAGTGAGTTTATTCAAGTTGTGCCCATTTGAGAAATGAAGAGTTAATAAATCTGAAAAAAAAAAAAGGTCAACATTTATTAAAGGCAAATATGCAACAGGTAGAATATCTTACTGTCCCCCAGCTTTTGTAAAGAAAATTTGCCACTAACACTGCAAAGCAGCCAGACCCACCTTATCGTTTATTTTACTAGTACAGGACGCACAATAAAATAAATGAAAACCAAAAGACAAAAAAAAAAAAACACTTGACCCATTTATATATTACTCTAAAATGTAGAAAACATTCTGAATTCATTCATTTGCACTGTCTTTAAGAAGCTTAGACTTATAAATTTAAAAGCCGTGCCATCATACCTGCACCTGGGGTAGTCAGTGTAGTTAAGTGGTGCATAGGCCAAAGTGAAGTTAACATATCCATTAAGATTGTTACTGAACTTGTACTGGTAGAGCAAGCGTGGTAAAAAATCTGATGTAAAGGCGATTAGAAAAGCCTGAGGAAATAAAAGCATCATCATTTTGTTAAAGACATGTTGATTTTGGTGATAACACAGGAAAGTCATTTAAAAAGGTAACTGCAGATCTACTTACGTTGGCAATTACAGACAGATGGGACAAGGCCTCTAATATGTTGAACCAAACTCCGATGTTTTGTGCCCGCTCAGCCACCGGTCGGCGGTACTCGCACACAAACTTGTGGGCGTCCAGGCGGATCTCCACCCAGTTGTTCAAGAGGGCGAAGAGTGGTGCGAGGGGGAACGCTGCCACAAAAATTGTGATGAACCCAAACTGAAGGACTGGAGGAGAGGGGGAGAGTTTTACTCTGAGCAACCAAACATAAACTTACATTTAACACCCTCCATAATTTTGGCTTTCCCAAAGATGTGTTCAAAAGAACTAAAATAAGTGGTTGTTATAGTGACTTGGTGAACCCACAATGTCACATTGAGCTTTGAGCTTTGGAGAAATGTGAGGTCCCCTCCTGCCTCAAACGATCCACCATCATCCCGGTGCCCAAGAAACCCACCATCCTAGGATTAAATGACTACAGGCCTGTAGCCCTGACGTCTGTGGTCATGAAGTCCTT
>JAHUTJ010002615.1:0-12044 GCA_036250325.1 Characodon lateralis | reverse complement strand
GAAGACATTGAAGCTATGGACCGGCCCGCCCGTTCCCCAGACCTGAATCCGATTGAGCACATCTGGGACATCATGTCTCGCTCCATCCACCAACGTCACGTTGCACCACAGACTGTCCAGGAGTTGGACTAATAGTATCAGAATATAGTGGTAATATCTGCTACAGTGTGAAACTGGAAAACCAAAAAAGGCTTTGTGTCTGAGCTTGCTTTTGAGCCCTGCCTGTTACTGTGAATGTTCTCTGAGGGTTTGGGCCAAGCATATCATTTCTGTAGAGGGGTTCTGGTGGTTTGTTTTACAGGTATTGCAGCATCTCATGGTCCTGGACAGGGTCTAAAGAAACATGGTGGCAGTGTCTTCATGGCCCTGTTCACAGAAAAACACTACGAAGACGTCTCGGTCTGAAACGTTTATTTATTAGCAAAGTTGGAGGCAAGTCTTGGGTTTTAGTTTTCCCGCCATATTTTCAGATGTTCTGGGTGTTGGTTTGCTTTCCTTTTGTGTGACAAGTGGCAGTTTTACCTCCACTAAACTGCCGCTGTTCTGTTATTCTGTGGATTTACAGTTCAGATGTAGTGACGCCACCCAGATCAGTGTGAATGTTCTCACTGTGAGGCTCCTGCTTCTTTGAGGTCAAAGATCGCTCTCCATCACCCTAAGCTTACCTCCCCAGCGCTTCCATCAAAGCTGCAAATGGTGCTGGAGGAACAAGAGTCTCTAAGGAGGGTCGTGGCCTCCATGTAAGGCTCGCCCATTAAGTAGGAGGTGATGGTCCGGCAGCAGAGGAGGCGCGGGCACCGGCATTGGGGAACAGGAGTGCTCTGGGTAATTAGAGCCCAGCCTCCTCCTACATTTTGACACTTTGCGGCAATTTATAGCCCCGCTCGGGCAACTTGGCCACCCATCTAATTGCAGTATTAGTGTGTAATAACAGTGAAGCTACGCCGATCCGTCAGTGCTGTGTTCTGCTGCCTCGGCAGGATTTCAGCTATTAACCAGTAAACGGGGGAAACAAAGCGACCTCTGAGAGGAGCATCAGCAAGCATTTATATTCACAATCACACACCGTCTGTCAGCGATGCTGTGAGCTTCAGGATGTGGATCCTGCCAGCAGACGTTGGACTTAAAGCCTCAGTTTGAACTCAGAGTTTAAATTATCTTTAGGCTCCATTTTAACCAACCAAAAACAATGTCCTACAAGGTGCCATAACTGCTCACTTCTTCAAACGTTTCAGTACAAGGAAGCCTGGAGGTCGAGGAGCGTTGTGACAGATGCAGGAAACATTATTGCAGCTGATGGAGGTGTGGAGAGAATGAAAAAGAGGACAGATGATGAAAAGAGGAGCTCAGAAGCAGAGACAGTGTTTGATTTACTTTAGCAAGAGGCCAGCTTTACTGAAGCGCCTCAGCCACATCATTTGCATGATGGGTCACTAAAAACAGCCATTTACCCACACAAGTCAGTGGTGTATGTTGGATCGCAGCAATAAATCCCTGCATTTCTTAACTGGCTCTAAAATGCAGTGAAACAAGCAGAGCTGCAGTAAATCAGCAGCCGAGGACTGACAGTGTGTGTGCATTAATATGATGATGTGTGTGTGTGAGAGAGATCCTAGGGTTTGTGGACTAGTGTCCTGTTGTGTCCTAATTACAGCGCTCCAATGCAGACAAACAACCAGAAAGTCAAGTTCCAGCAGCAGAGACTCACTGAGGTCAGTGTGAACGCACTAATCGGCTGTTTCCTGTTACAGTTGCATCATGCGAGGCTGTAGGAAAACAGACGCTGTCTCAGAAAGGTAGGCAGAGGAGGAGTGGTGCATTAAACTACAACTCTGATTCCTGATTTGAGCTCTGCATTGTCATATTGTTGGAGGGTGATATGTCTGGAAATAAGAAACACAACCAGTCTAATCAGACCAGAACATTGAGCAGTTATCTCTGCTGAACACACAGATTCCTCCTGAGGTAAACGGCAATTTCTCCAGGAAAAACAAGTAGATTTCAAACCAGCAGAAGACAGGATGTGAAAAACATTCTGTCACTAACAGCTTTTCCCACCAACCTCTGAACAGTAATAACTACAACCTTCCTCAGCAGCCTCTAGAACCTCCCTCAGCAGCTGTTGAGCCCCTTTCAGCAGATGGACTCACATTGGACTCTAGAATATTTTAGTAGTTAGAGGAGATCATGGTCCACTCACGAGTGCAAGGTGCAGACCAAGCCCACATCATCAGCCCCCCACCACCGTGCTTGACAGCTGGTATGAGGTGTTTGGGCTGATATGTTCGGATTATGAGCTCATTCCTGTCTAAAGTCAAATATTCTGATTTAAGCATTGATTTAACAAGAGAAAGTCAAATTTAAAAGAGTTTTTCTGAGTTCAGTTAATGCATAATGACGTAAAGCTGAAGTTCGAATGAGATAAAGATAGAGTAGATGGATAATTCTTCTCAACTGGTTCTGAAAAGTAACAGAACCCTGCAGATCTGAACAGACACACTCACAGGGTTCATCTGCCAAATGCTTTTATTGTCATTTTCCTAAAACCTGATTATCTGCTACTTTTAATGTTTGTCCTGTAAATCAAGTCACATTTATTTCCTCAGGTTGTCTTATTGTGAAAAATCGTTTCATCTCATGTGTGACCAAACACATCAAGAGGTGACAGAAGTGCTAAAAACACCATCAGACACACACAGCAGAGCACACACACTCACCCAGAGGTGAGAGGTCGTTTCAGCGTGCTGTGTGTGTTTCTGGCATGTTTGGACATGTGTGCACCGTATGCATGTTCTCCTATACATGTGCCAGCACTCATGCCGGATGGAAGCGTATGCATGCTTCACCTGTGTGTTTGTTCTGGCTGCAGACCAAGGCCACTGTACCAAGCCAGCATGGAGCACCTCCTACCCCCCTCCCCACCCCCTACCAGCTTCCACTGAGGTCACCGACTCCCACCTCTGCCACTCAACCAATCACAGCGGGCCGTCATAAGGGACAGACAGACGCTGACTCCAAGGACGGAGCGGCCAGTGAGGATGATGTCTGCTGGCGTCTAATTGGATGTGGACTCAAAATTTATACTGTGGGAATGCTGGAGGCTTTTATCTGGCATTGGAAATTTGCTTTAGAATGCACTCAAAGGTCTTTGTTTAGGTGTAAAAACGACAGCAGTTCGCCAACAATCAGAAACAACACATGAGATCTACAAAGCTTCTCAACAAAGAAGAATCCAGACGCTTCAGTAAAACAAAAAAAGAAACCAAACAAAGAAAAAACATCCCAGATTTTCTAAATCCAGCAGCAAAACGTAAAACATGCAGTTAGTTGGCAGCTGAAGTCTGGGAATGCATAGATCTGATTGGTGGGTTGGAGCTGCAGCCTGGATATGTTGTCTTGTTCGTGGTGTTGATTAAATTGTTCGCACAGACGAGCCTCACGTCGGAAGCAGGAGGTGAGAAAGAAGTGAGATGCCAGAAAACAGAGAAGGCAGGAAGAAACAAAGATGGCAGAGCGATACCAGCTGTGCACAGACAGCAGCTGGATGAAAAAAACCTCTGCTCAAGGTTTGCCATGCTTATCTGCACCCATTTTATGTTTTAATTACTTTGCACAGCTCAGACACTGATGCTCACAGCGCAGTTCTGTTATAAAAACACCTGCTGTATTCAAGGACCAGCACATAATCTGGTCCATTTTACAGTCCCTTCAGGTTCTGGGGGAAGTTTAGGAAAACCTTTCTGCATAGGCTGGCGTCCCTGAGAGCAGCAAAAACTCCTTTAAAGTTTAAAACCAGAGGATGAACCTTTCACTAAATGCATCTGGTTCTAAAGTTTCATGATGGCTCAGAATAATGACCTGGTTTTAGTGTTCCTCCAGAACTACCAACTGAACTTGATCTGTTTACCAAGATGGAGCTGCAGATGTCTAAACAGGACCACTTTGACGTTAAAGAATATTTTAATGGGTAAAACGCATAAATGTGAGAGGTTTTGAGTCTCTGGGTAAGAAGTAAGGCAGTGCATGTGACTGCGTTCACTGGCAGTCACATGGAGAGAAACAGAACAACTGACTGAGCTTCAGCTCCAGAACCAATAAGATGATTAAAGACAGCTGAAGTGAACCACTGAAACAGAAACCTGAACCCATCTTCAATCTATGACTATTGCACAGCTCAGGGAACGAGGTCTGGTGAGTCCCTACCTGTCGATGATGACCGGGTCCGAAGGGGTCTCATTGCGATTCCCGCAGCTCTTCTTGTCGCAGCACCGACTGGGGAGGAAAGAGGGAGAGTTAAAACATAGAACAGATCCAATCATCTTCAGAACTACTGTCCTGGTATCTGTGGTCCCTTACATCGATCTCTGATCTGAAACTCAGCTCTGCAGCATTATCCTGATCAGATGAACCTCCTCCTTATGATGTGGAGGAGCAGCACTTCTACCAAGCTCCTCCTGAATAATGGTACTTCTCTCCTTGTATCCAAGGTACAGCCTGATCAACAGAGGAAGCTTCTTTTCAGATGCAGGATCTGGTTCTTTCAGTCCTGATCCATTTCTCAGGACCAGAGGTGAGTGTTGGAGCACAGATGAAGAAGTAAAGCCTGAACTTCATCTTTCAGCTCAGCTACGCCTTCCCCACCACCGACTGGACCAGGTAAGTCATTACAGTCGATGAAACTCTGATCCTTCTCTCCATCATGGCAACCATGACTGTGTCTTCAGGATCAGATTGAACTGATTAAATATTTCTGCATTTAAACCGTATTGTTTGTTGTGGAAAATGCTTTGAGACCAACATCTGTTGTCAATCTGCACTTTATCAGAATCAGAATCAGCTTTATTGCCAAGTTCGTGCATACAAACAAAGAAGAAACTGAACTTGTAAACAAGAATTCCACCTCTTGTTCAGTAGAGACCCGTGGCCCAAACTGCTTCACACTCAGCACACACTTATGCTCATGCATTAAAGGTGCCAACAGAGCCACATCATCTAAGAAGGCAAGGATGAGGTTCCTAAAGTAGAAAGCAACCTCTCCGAGACTGCAGCTTCATGCACCGTTCATCAGCACCAGGACAAGGGAAATAGTTAACCAGCAGTTCCTGCTCATGTCAGACGTGGACAAGATGGCCTGGAATAGCAACGGCCCAACCTATATTCCCACAGTAATCTCCTTCATAAGCTTCCTCCAGGTTGACAGAACAAATGTGAACTGGAAAATCCGTCATTCATGAGTCTCTCAGTAACTCCACAGCCCAAATGAAACCCAAACAGTTCCTCCTGAATTCAAGGGCTAACGATCAGTCAGAGTCTCCTCTCCAAAAGCCAACACCAAAGGTGGCTGTTCTGCCTCCATGTTTTCCTACTTGAACACACCTGATGGAGACAAACGGGTTAATACCAGGCTCCTGCAGAATCTAATTTAAACTAAATCAGTTATCTTGGACAAGGGACACATCTAAAAACAAGAGGACAGTATGGCAGGTTCTCTGCCTTGAAGAAGTTTCCCAGGGAGGTTCTAGAGTTCTGATCCACCTCAGCCAAGCCAGTGATGACCAGTTCTTGGGTTGTTTAAACCATCCTTTTCTAAAATAACACTTTACAAGCATTAGGCTGGAAGAATAAGGTGTCACAAAGACAGAGGCATAAATAATGAAAATAATATAAAGAAGAATAAATTTAATAAATTGCATTTTCCCTGATTTTAAAATTTGGAGATTGGGAGTGAAAAAACAAACTGTTTTTGTGCAGCTGGGTGGGGTCCAAACCAAGGTCACTGACAATTGGACAACACCCAGCGCCTGATGGTCCTCACCACCCCCACCCCCAGACTCCATCCACAGGTTATTGCCTCTGACAAGCAGCCAGCAAATTGGACAGGTTTTTGCCAAAACAGTCATCCAGGCAACCAGAGGACGAAGAACCAGTCCAACAGCTTGCTGGTCCGGGATCTACAGAAGCACCCAGAGAGTGCGGCGGTTTTCCATTGATGCTCTGCAGGGCCAGGCGGAGTCTGCTGAGACTCATCATGTGAGGGTCACTGTGGTGGGTTGAACAGCAGATGGCTTCTTCCAACACATTAATATCCATCAGACAGATGTTTGCAGAACTACTAAAGACAAGCAGCAGTGAGCCACTCTGAACAGGAAAATAAACTAAGTTGCAGAAAAAGATTTGAAAAATTATTTCTATTTTTACAGCATGAAATAAAAAAAAATCCACTTAAAATATTTTAGGATAAAAAAATTAAAATAAAAGGAATAGTAAAATGAATTCAATTTAATTTTCTTTTTGTTTATCACTGCTTAAATTGTTCATAGATTCACACTGAAGGCATCAAAACTGGGAATGAACACATATGGAAATATGTAGCAAACAAAAAACTGTAAAATAACTTTAAATATGTTTTATATTTTAGATTCCTTAAAGTAGCCGCCCTTCGCTGTGATGACTGAAATATTAACCTTTGACCTTCTCTCAATTAACCTCTGAGAAGTTTGTTCAAGACTCTCTGGAAAACCATTCCAGGTGAGCACCTCATGAAGATCATGGAGAGAACGCCAAGAGAGCGAAAGGAGGCTGTTTGGAAGAATCTAAAATCTAAAAATGTTTAAAGTTATTTTACACTTTTTGTTTATTACATAATTCCATGTGTTCATTCACAGGTTTGTTGTCTCTGATGAGAATCTACAATGTTACAATGTAATATATATATATAAGCATAAAACTGTCATTCTCACTTCCCTCTACAGAAGACAAACTGAT
The DNA here is from genome assembly GCA_036250325.1 of Characodon lateralis. Lineage (NCBI taxonomy): Eukaryota > Metazoa > Chordata > Actinopteri > Cyprinodontiformes > Goodeidae > Characodon > Characodon lateralis. Next base: position 5,279 of record JAHUTJ010002615.1, on the reverse strand, counting down.
CAACGTTGGCTTACTACAGATAATGTTTAGGAAATCTTGGGTCTTTATTTTCTTTTTGTGGATTTTTAGACTGCTGATTCTAAGAGATGGTTTTAGACTCAAATCATCACAGGATCCTGCATGATCAATAATCTACTGAAGCTGTCTCACAGTCAAAGCCCAAGGAAAATTACCAGGGGGTTTTATTAACATTTTCACAGTAAAATAAAATGTGTTTTACACATTAAAATGCTGCTGAGACAACAAATCGGAAGTGTAAGCTAACATGTAAAGCTGATCCAGTTCAGACGATCCGAGTCGTTCCCATTTCAGCCTCAGAGGAAGCATTCCCATCTTCCAGCCTCGAAGGAGACAGAAACATTCCGATGTTTGTCCAAATTAATTTCATGCGCAGCACTTCAGGGTGAGCTCCAGCTTTGTGTAATGCTAATGTGAAAATGCATCCATCATTAATAACAACAATGCTAACTTAACATAAAATCTAATTTTCTGCCAATAATCTGACAAGCTCCTTCTCTTACGGCACTAATCAGCATTAACATATCTTCCGGTAATTCTTAAAAATTAATCACGCTGCATCTGACCCGTGACGTCCAATTATACTCCTGCATTGGCCCCATGCTGTCCTGAATCAAATTGCCATTTGACAAACAAGCGTCAAATCGAGGCTTCGAATGCCAAATGAGACGCTTTATGAATCATTTATCACGCTGTTTGATCTCTAAGTAGAGAAAAATCATAAAATCAGTGCAGTGTTTGTGTCTGGGTGGCTGAATGCGTGTGTACGTGTGACTGTTGCCACAATAATTTATTCCCCCAGCTACTTGGAACCATTAGTGAAAGTTCCAGGAGACCAATTAGCATTGGTAACCCACTGGTGCTGCTGTGGTGACAACCTCCTCCAAACTGCCAAAGAAGTGTTATAAACAAACCGGACCCCAGGAGCACTGCCGGGGCCCCTCCGGGGACCCGGGGACCCTTTCCAAAGACGAAAACAAACCTTGGCTGAGCGTCCACAATGCCGCCTTAATGACGTTTCCCCCCGGGCCACGGGCGGGCTAACACAGCGGCCAGCTAATGACTGAGAGGAACAACACACACGGACCTGAGAGTGTGTGTGTGTGTGTGTGTGTGTGTGTGTGTGTGTGTGTGTTGGAGGTGAAATAAAACAAATTACTGTTGTTGTTGCTGACACTCAGCTGCCAGAGAGATCTTTCTGAGGCTGCGGCTGCTACAAGCACAAAGATACAACCCAAAGATAATATCCAGCTCCAGCATTTAGCTTTACTTCTCAGCAGCCACTTCAGACAAGTGGTGCTCTAAGAACACAGAGAAGGTCAGGACTGTCAGGGTCTGTAAAACGGAGGGGTTGTCCAAAGACGCCCTGAGAATGTTGGGGCAGTGACACTCTGATCACAGCGGCAACAAATCAACAAGCAGGATGCCCGGATTGCTTTCAAAGGCCAAGTGTTGTGATTACACAAAGGCCTAGAACCTCTGTGCAGCAACCGGGCCCGATGTATCGCTCCAGCCTCAACCAGCACCACCGCAGCCAGCGCCGCAGCAGCTTAATTCCATTGCCGCCTGCAGCCTCGCAGCCAGCGGAGCTGACGAGCCTCCAGGAGACCGCGGGCAGCACCACTGTGCCAGTCTGGCAGCTGCTACTCCGCCTGCTCACAGCTTTAATAAAACCAACCATTTAAAGATGATCAACGTGCCACGCTGACGGGATGAAGCAAACGAAGCTGCCAGGCATCAGTGGAGCACAGTCCATCAGACTGTCAGAAAAATCTAAACCTGAGCCGTTCCAGAAGACCCATCTGCACAAATCACTCCTAACAACCCGTTTCAGCTGCAGCTTCGTCAGGTGTCTTCTTCTGTAGGAGACCAGCTCTGCTAACTGAAACCTTTCACTACTAATTAAAGAGCCTTTTTGCCTTAAGGTGTGAAAATGTTAAAAGCTATGATGATTACAGTCTACAGGAACTGTCATATAAATGTCCTCATGTAGAAGTTATTTCCTTCAGGGTTTCTGCAGATACACTGAGTTAAAGTCATGTTATAAAATCTGCTCTGAATTTAATTTAATACCACTTTGATCATAGTTCTGACCAGCATCAGATCGATCCAGTAGAAATGCTTGGGATGATGAGGCCTTGAATTATTGATCAACTGCATGAATTTCCTGGCATTTATATCACATTTTCTTGCTTGCTCTTTGCTCCGTCAAACAATAATTCCAATTACAACCATTAATGAATCATTATAAACCACATGGAGCTGCACATGCTGCAGCAGATGGATCAATAAATGGATGGGGGCTCAGCCAATTAAAAACCTAACTTTTCAGGTCTGAATGAACTGCGTTCACAAGAGGAACAGTTTATAGTGGAGATTCTCTCAGGATTTCCACACATCTGATCCGCACGAGATGTTCTGTTCAGCTAATTTAACTGTTATGAAACCACATGGACACACTCCCTCAGCTGCTAAACCCATCCAGGTATCCAGCCCGATGGGGATGTCCTCACCTGGGAGACGGAGGATGGGCCAATCTCTTACTCATTAATGGCTGGAAACAACATCCATCAGTGAGAAAGCTGCTTAATAATCTCGCTCCATCACATAATGACTGCAGCTCAGAGACAGACAGCCGCCGTGATGGAGATGAAGCTCCTATCGCAACCAGGGGGAGGGGAAAACTCAACGTCCAGACAAAGAGCCGAAACAGAAACTAAACACAACAACAACTCACCCGACTCTGTCCGAGCTCCACCAGCTGAGCGATTAACTCTTCTAAACCTTTTGGATCTGCAGGCAGCAGTTAAAGAGTCTTCATTTCAATGTTTCAACCTGAATTAAACAACAGGGCCCATCCTTTATCATATCTTGACATATTTTAGGTATATTCTTCAGGTTAGATCCAGGAGCTTCAGACAAGTCCTTCTTTAAACACACCTGAGCCTAATTAAAGAGCCTTCACAGAACCTGATGAACTGAGGAGGAGGTCACTCAATCATTGTTATGTAGGAGCAGGAATCAGATGCATCCAGCTGGATCAGATGATTCCTGATGTTCTTGCGCCTGGGACCTGTTTCATGTTTATATCTTACAGTCAGCTCACCAAGATTGGACCACACTGAGAGGAACACAGAGGCCTGATAATGGTCTGGGGTTATGAGCTGCTTCTGTTTTAAACTTGCCCCTGACCCATCTAAATATGTTTTTGCATGTTTAGTCTGAAAACATATTTCATCTTAAAACAATTAGACAAACTATAAAGTTAGTTTGATGACAGGACCCACAGCTGTGCCTCCTCTGGTAACATTACAGCATCCTGCAGGCAAACAGGGAATACATTTATTCTTTTATTTTCCTCATTCCTACTTTCTTTCTCTATTTTTTCCATTTTTGAACTTCCAAATTTAGCCACATGTGCTGCACAAACAAACTAAACCATCCAAGTTATGGAAGAGTTAACAATTTGTTAATTTCATTAGTTTCTGAGTTTTCACTGTCGACCTAAAATGTTTATTTCTACACAGAATTCTGCCAAATCAGCCTGGATATGGAACAGATGTTAAAAAAGAACAACTCTCAGTCTTCTCCTCTAACATTTTAGCAGGTTGGAGCATTCAAATGGATGGATTTTTGAATATTCCTCTCCTGATGTTCCAGAACCCTGACTCCCGTTCTCTTCAAATCAATACACCGTCATACCTGCTTGTGTTTTGAGTTCTTGAGTTTGTGTTTTGTTATATTACCTGGTCTAGTCCTTTGTTTTCTGTCTCCCTGCACCCCAAGCCCACACCTGTTCTGGGTTTTCCCGTGATTGTCACGTTTGTCATTGGTTCCCCTGCTGTCCAGTTTTTGTATTTAAGCCCGTATGTTTCCTTTGTTCCCAGCTGGTTCCTTGTGTGTTGTTTGTGTTTTGTGGCACGCCTGGTACCCTGTCCGTGTCCAGCCATGAGCAATAAAGTGTCGTCTTACCTGCAAACTTTGAGCTTCAGGAGTTCTTCCCCGCATTTTGGTCCAACAGAAACCCACATTTGACAGAAGGAACCAGCCAACGGGACCAAGCGGGAGGAATGGTGAGGGAATTCAAGAGGGTTGAGGTACTGGCCAAATTATTTTTTCACCTGGTGATCTCTCCCAGCTCACCATGGAGAAGGCTGGAAATAGCTGGCAGCCTCTAAGACTGGCTCGAGGCGAGGAGGGATTTTTTCCCTGATCCTCGGATCCACCACACCATCGAGGCCGAGCAACAAAGTGCCCTAGATGAAATTGCAGCGTCTATTAGGAGATCTCGTGCTCCCACCTCCACCCGCCTCTCAACTGAACCTCGACATGGTTTTCCGACTCCTAATCCTGATCCTGGTTCTGTTCCGGAGGGGTTCCAAGCCGAGCCGCCCTCACACTCTGTTCCTGTCTGTGAGGGGCTCGTGGATGGCCAGCCTCCACTTCCTGCTCCTGTTCCTGGTCCTGTCCTGGAGGGCTCCGAGGACGAATTGCCTCCACCCCTGGTTCCCGTTCCGGAGGAGTTCGCGGAGGACCTGTCTCCACTTCCTGTTCCTGTCCCTGAGGGGTGCAAGGACGCACCCTCTCCGCCTGCTGTGTCTCGGCAGCTTCACCGCAGATCTCCACAGCCTCCCCGAGGGTCCCAGCGGACTTCGCACCGAGCCTCTGAGCTCCACCATGGGTTCTTCTGGTCCCGCCGCCGGCCGTCACATCATTGGCTCCTGCTCAGCTCCTACGTCGCCGGCCCACTGGCCGCCTGAACTCTGGGCCTGCCAGGGAGGCCTCTGGGCCAGCTGTCTGAACTCTTGCCCTCCTTCCGAGGCCCCTTTCGCCGGCCCTGGTCGCGTTGTTTAGTTTTTGTTTTGTGGGTGTCTGGGATCCGCGCTTAAAGGGAGGGGTTATGTTATACCTGCTTGTGTTTTGAGTTCTTGAGTTTGTGTTTTGTTATATTACCTGGTCTAGTCCTTTGTTTTCTGTCACCTGGCACCCCAAGCCCACACCTGTTCTGTGTTTCCAAAATATGGATTTGGTCAGCTGGTCTCTCAATACAATTGATCAAATTTCCTCGACGAGAAGACAAGGTGAAGGAGAGCCCACTTGCCCGGACGGGACGTTTTTCTCTGGATACACAATTGACTCCTGGCAGAAGTGGAGGATTGTGTGTCTGTCAATAATGTCAGTCGAGGATGTGGAAGATATGTATATAATTGGATGTTTGATATCAGGATTTCTGCTTTTTGGAGTCAGCGGTTACCTGGCAT
>JAHUTJ010002614.1:0-12049 GCA_036250325.1 Characodon lateralis | reverse complement strand
CTTCACAGGATCAAAACAGTCCAAACACAAATCAGGTTCTGCAGTTATTTCCAATGTTGTCTCACTTGCTGAGGATGAAGTAATCATCTTCGGGAGTATGTCAAAGATTTTCTTTTTGATAGAATCAATTTTATTTATCTGTTCAAGAGTTTAAAACTGTTCCTTAGCACTTACTCGTTGAATAAACCCATTCCATTTTTCAAAGTTAGGATCTTCAGACATTTAAGCCTGGAGCAGAAGAAAGCAAATCCATTGTCCTGTTTGAAAATGACCTCACTGGACTGACCAAAACATGCTGTTTGGTGTATTGAGTCGTATCTTAAGCCAAAGTGATGATGGAGACAGCTCTGGTCCCAGGGCATTGTTCTCTAGTCCTGAGTTTAGACTGAACTGATTATTTTGCAGTCTGTACCATTCTCATCTATTTAGGCTTAAAATGGAGAAGAATATGTGCAAATATTAACAAATAAAACACATATGAAAATGTATTTTACTTGTTAATCTTGATGACCAGCCAGATTCGTTGAGTTCATGACATTTGAAAGTTTTTTCATGAGGCTGCTAGTCATAATAGATAGAAGGGGGCACAAAAATTCGTTAGATTCATACTTTTTTAGCTTAACTTGTGTCTTTATCTTCTGCCATCTCTTCTTTTTGCTATGTTTATGCAAAGGCAAATTTGAGAGAAAACAGATTAAAAGTGAACTACAAGTAAAAAGGCATGGAAGCAAATCGATCTATTAATTATAATTAATAGACTGATTTCTAGTTCAATCCTGTAGGACTGCATATCAGGTTACACAGCTGAAACGTCATCTGTGGTCATCATTGATCATCAGCAACATTTGACTTAATTTGAAACAGAAAGAGGGAAGTTTTTGTTCTTGTTTTTGCTTTATTTTTAAAGTGCAGATCAAAAGGAGAGTTGAGAGTGTCTGTCCGTGGTAAGTTGTTTAAAGCTTTTTGTAATTAATGTGGAATTGTGTTCTTATTCTGTAAAATATTCCAGAAGTTGTTTTAAAAAGTAATACAAATGATTAGATCACCTTTTCTGTCTTTCTTTAAAAATTGACAGCCCTTAAATTTGTGCTCATATTCCTTAGATAAACAGCAATGAACTACAGCGACAACCTGACCTATGATGAAGAAAACAGCTTCATATTTCCTTGTCAGTTTTATGACTTTTCAACCATTGCTGGGGTTGTGTTTATCATGATCACCATCATCAGCGTCATAGGCAACATTCTCCTCATGTGTGTTCTCTTCACTTTTGAAAAACTCAATCTTGTCACAAAGATCTTCATCCTAAACCTGGCTTGTTCTGATTTGATCTTCACTGCCACACTCCCATTCTGGGCTGTCTACCACCTTGACCACTGGATCTTTGGGGACTTTTTGTGCAAGTTTATCACTGCAACCTACTTCACTGGTCTGTACAGCAGCATCATTGTACTAACTGCCATGACTGTGGATCGTTTTTTTACTGTGGTGTTGAACAACTGGCCCAACAACAATCTGAGGAAGAAACAGTGTGCTATCTGTGCATGTGTGGTTGCCTGGGTGGTCAGTATTGGTACATCTGTGTATGATGCTTTCAAAATGGAGGTTTATGATGATTACTACTGTGAAGCTACATCTTCTGATGAGCTTGGATATTATTTCCAAGTTGCGCTGCTTTTTTTCGTTCCATTTGCCATCATTATTGTTTGCCATTGTGCCATTATAAACACTGTATTACAGGGAACAAACAGAACAAGGCACAAAGCCCTGACTATTGTTTTTTGCATTGTGGGAGCCTACATCATCTGCTGGGGACCCTACAATATTCTACTTCTCATTAAGTCTTTGTACCAACCCAAAGCCTGTGAATCAATGGAGCGGCTGGATATTGTCTACAATATCTGTCGGATACTTGCCTTCTCCCACTGCTGTATGAATCCTCTTCTTTTTATGCTCACACAAAAGTTACGAAATCATCTGCTTTGTCTTTTGCGCTGCAAAGTTGTTGGTATGAGAAACAGGGAGAGAGCCACTGACCAGAATACGTCTGGTTTTCAGAACGTCAGTACAGCTCGCCACTCAGGTGTTGTGCTGGAGGAGTACAACAGATAACGGTCGCTAACCACCATGCACCAACAACCACAATAGATGCTGTCACACATGTTTTGTTTGCACAATATTATTTTATATGAGACTGCTTAAATTCAAGATTACGAGTTAAAACATGCACATTTAGAGCCAAGAATGGTCTGAAGATTATTCCAAATTAAATGGACTGACTCATCACTTTGAAAAGTATTTTAAAAATCTGAATTTTTATCACTCACACTGTTTTTGCATGTGAGTGTTGCGGGTAAAATATCCATTTTAGTGTGGAGATGATCTCAATTAGCTTTTGTGTGTCCAACTTTGTTAAATTCTTCTTTTTCTTTGCTATTGTGTTGTTTGAACATTGACAACGGCTGCTTGTACTGTAATTGCAAAGGATGAGCCAGGACATGCAGGGCTGTTAGAAATAGGAAGTGCTTAGGCAATACAGCTCTATTACGGGGGGAATATCAATGAGTTTTTTTTATTTTAAATCTTGTATATTTTATTGTTTATAAGATGTTCATTTTACTTTGGTTTATGTTGGATTATTAGTAATTTCAAACAACTGTTGAATAAACTATGTGTATTTTGTCTTTGTTGTTAGATAATTTGTTTGTTTCCCTTTGAGGTGAGCTTTAAACCCCCTTTATTTTTTATGTGTTTGGACTTGTGTTTTCTTCTGTTAAATAGTAAGTTTGGAGTTTGGAGAAAATGTGTTTTTTGTATTTTTTGTGTTAAATGTTAACTGGCTCATCTAAAATTGTCACAACATAAGTCTGTGGTGACCTCTGCTAAAAACGTTTTTGAATATTCAGAATGTATTGATGTTGTCTTTTACCTTTATGATCTCATTTTTGCAATTTATTTATCTTAAAAAGTTATTGTTTGCCAAATTCTGGATTTGTCTTTTTATTTATGACTGTGGATCGTTTCTACAGGCACGAATAATCTTAGATATTGCTTAGATATATATTGAGATATTATATTGAAATTATATTTCTAGTCCAGATAACATTCCCCTTTTCTCTGTACAAATAGATTGTAGAGTTAGTATTAGTCTCTTTGTTTTGTCATGTCCATTTTGTGTTTCTTTAAATCATTTAAATCATAAGGAAACTGATTTAGTGTCATTAATAAGAAAAATAACCCTTGATTATGTGTAATCAATTTGATTGGTGGTAAATCAAGATTCTGAAACACACAAAATCTTACTTGCTTCTTTCAATTTATCCTAGTAATCGAACATTAGATAAGTCCTCCTTTAAAACTTTTTTTAAAGATTATGATATGAAAGAAAGAAAGAAGGAAAGAAAGAAAGAAAGAAAGAAAGAAAGAAAGAAAGAAAGAAAGAAAGAAAGAAAGAAAGAAAGAAACCTCCTTGCCTTTTTTTTGCTGTGTCGTTCAGACAAACATTTTTGCTGAGTTCTAGAAATGTTGTTTTCGCCTCTCTATCCAGACACTTCTCTGCCTTCTGACACATTGCGGTAGGTTGACCCTTGAAAAAATGCTGCAGCACACATTTTTTTTGTTCAACATGAAGTAAAGCCAAGACCAACTAAATACATTATAAATGACACAAGTAATCCAGTGACAATAGTAACATCACTAGATGGAGTATCTCTGATCCCACCAAGGTAAGGTGGTCTATATTACCTGTATGAAACTTTGTGAAACCTTTATGAAAAAGGGAATTGATAGAATTCGTACTGACTTAAGAAAATATAATTCGGAGTTATTTTTAAATACTTGGAAGTCAAATGTTTTGAATGAAATTTTTAATAATATGATAACGGTCATATGCCTCACCAAGAACATGCTGGAATTAGTATAAATGTTTATTACATTAGAAACATTTACCAGGTTTTTCTGCTGAGCTGCTTTTTCTGAGACAATTATTTTATTGTTGTTTTTTGGAAAATTAAAGTGTTTTTATTTCCTCATTACATATTTTGTTGTTATCCTTCATGAAGAGTCAATAATGGATGACGATGGTGATAACATTGATTATTTCTTCCATAACGACAGCAATATTTATATGGATGAACCTCATGATAAATTCAACCACTATCAGGTGTATGCTGTTGTGTTTTTGAACATTATTTTTCTTATCAGCATGCCTGGAAACTCCTTCCTCTTGTGGGTTCTCCTGAAGGAGAGGGCTTGGAGGACACTTCTGACATTTTACTTCTGCAGCTCACAGTTGCTAACCTCTGCTTCACTGCGACTCTTCCCTTGTTGCGTGCAACGCACCCCTAATGAATCATCAGAGGACTTTGCTTTCTTGGACTGAACAGCTATGCAGCAATCCTCACTGCCATGGGTGTTCACAGTTATGTCACTGTGATCCAGCTATTATGTCTCTCTACTCAGACCTCAAGACAATTCAGGGTCCTTATTTCCAGCATCGTGATCTGGCTGGCGTCTGCTGCCGTGAGCATTATGTTAGCTGTGGATGTTCATGTCACACATCTGGAATATGGTGATATTAAGTTGTGCACCCTCCAAATTCAGTCAGTGATCGTGATGTTTGTTAAAATTTCCATCAAGATTTGTTTCCCATTTTATATTCCCGTTGTTATTGTTTTGTTCCGATACTTGAACATGTAGGTTACCGTCAAACAGCGCAGTACAAGCAGCTCTCCTTGGGCTTAAAAAATAACTTTAGGGTTAACTGTTAGTTGTCTTCTTTGTTTGATGCCTTATTGTATCCAAGTTTTTATAGAATCAGTGATGTTTGTGGGTGCTATAGAGCACAATTATGAATTAGTACATGTGCTGCATTGTGTACTGTACGTCAGTTTTGCATTCTACCATTTCTGGTGCTGCCTGAGCCCTTTGTTTCAAATAGTTGGAGCACAATGGTTTATGAGGCAGCTCACAGGGCTTTGTAGCACTCCACCACAAAAAGGAGAAGACAGCAACAACACTTCAATTGGAGCTATACTTTTAGAAAATGTTTATGTGTAATTACATGTTCTCTTGTTTTTCTAAATAGTTTCTAATTGCAACCATCTAATCAGACCTTTGGCTACATGGGTTAAGCTTCCTATTTGAATGTTAACTTCAAAGTTGTGTTTTTGATTAAATTCCTTTTTTTATATATTTTCTGGATTTATTAGAAATCTTTTACTTTTGAGCTCTAATTCATCCTTTTTCAGCATGAAATGATTATTGGGTTTGTTTTTTCAACTGTATAAATGTCGTGTTTTAAAACATATTTTAAAAATACATAGGTATACAGAAAGTTGAGTGAATGACTCAACTGTAAGCTGTAACCAAGGTTGAAGGAATTATTAAAAATACTTGCATTTAAAAATAGGGAAGTAGAAAACAAGAAGCATCAAACTTAAGTGTTAACTGTTTTACAAGAAAGACGAAAACTAAGCACTAAGGGAAAGTTTGAGATTGTTAAAGCAACCCATAGGCAAAAGATGAAAAAACTAAAGTGTTTAAAAAAACTGTTTTTTGGTTCTTCTTGCTGAATTTCCCAGACATTTGATAACTGTGCTGAACACATTAACCCATGAGGCAAAAAAGCAACAGAACTAATGCCGGTGATAATTTATTAATATGATATATATTTGTTAGAGATCAAATTACTTATCTATTGATAGGTGTGTTTAATCAATTGAGAATCATCAAATTTGAAAGTTTATTATAAAAGAGGTCCTGCTGACCTACAGTGGGGAGAACGCGTATTTGATACACTGCTAATTTTGCAGGTTTTTCCACTTGCAATGCAAGTAGAAGGCTTTAATTTTTATCATAGATACTTTTCAACTGTGGGTGACGGAATCTAAAACAAAGATCCAGAAAATCACATTGTGTGATTTTTAAGTAGTTAATTAGCATGACATAAGTATATGATCACTTACCAACCAGTAAGAATTCCCGTTCATTCACAACATTTTAGATAATCGGAGGCATATCAGCTGATGTGCTTTAAATAGGCCATGTATGCTGGAAATTCCTCCACTTTGGCTGAATTGAAATAATTCTGCAAAGAGTTGGCAGGGCCGGTTTTAGACATGCATATATAAGGGAACAGGCAGAGATGCGAAGGGGCCATCATCAGGTGTACACATTATGCTCTGACATGTTTATTGTTGTTGCTGATTAGTGTTTTCTTTATGAAATTGGTGTAAACTGTGTAGTGCTGTGCGATTTGCCAGACTGGACTGGTTTTCCCCCAGTTGGGCTTCTTTTGAACATGTTGGGCTGGAAAGCAGATAGCTTTGGGCAGGTTGTTCAAATTTTGTTGTTTTTCACAACATTTGGATTGTCATTAGTCAATATTCATGGGAAAATTCTATCAAAATAGTTGTCATTGTGTGGCAGAAAAGAAAAAACCTAGACATCCCAAAATCTCAAAATGTGTCTTTTTACTCATATCAATAGTTCAATTATTTTGAAAAAGAGAATCTGCTGAACTTGACATCATAAATCAGTGATGGTCATTGGTTAATCAACTGCCACTGTGAAATTATATTGGTCAATTGTAAATGCCCAAAATGCTGTTAAGAGTTCATCTAATATACACTGAGGTGCGGCCTTTACTTTGTTAAGCTTTGACTTGATGTTGAGAGACAGCATCATGCAGGGGGAAAATACAAAAAAAACATCCAGAAAGCTAACATCACACCAAGTCAACATTCACAGACAGTTTTGGAGGCAGGTGTTGAAGCCAAAAAGGGTATCCATTACCAAATTTATTTATAAAACAGGATATATTTATGCTTTTATAGCATTGCTTTTCTTGGCATTAGGCTGGAAAATTAATAAGTCAAATAAATCAATGTTCAGCTATGCATCTTAATCAAAAGAGACTCACTGAATCAGGTGAGAAGACAGTAAACATTATTTGACTGATTCCTGACAGAGTTGAAACATTACACTAATAATAAGCTAATAAACCACTACCCATATCAATATAATTCACAACACGATCATGTACCTCAACTTCAGACCTACCTTTCATTTCAAATCACATACCTACTTTAGGTGGTTAAAGTTAACATTGGGTCTATTATAATTCTAACAAAATCAAACAGACAGCTAAGTAACATTTTCCTATTTCCATAGAGCATTATATATAGCTTCGACATATATTAACCTGTAAAGTTAACTACCTAGCAAAATTATTTCTCAGCTGGTGAAGTAGAAATGTTTGCATGAAAATAGAGTTAAAGTGACTTTTGCCCACGCAGAACAGAGCTGTAATTATAAAATACTGCATGTTTGTTTCTATTATCAAGACTTTATTGTGAGAGTTAGGCTATTAGACATTCAGAAAAATTGTTGTGGCCATGGTTTTTCTTTTCTTCGTCAGACTTTAACATCAACATAATTAAGTGAAATTAGTGAAATACTCTAATTTGTCTGTCTGTTTGTTTGTATTGTTTGTTCGTCTCTGTTTGGTGGTCAGACGTCTCGGAGTTCCTCCGGTCCTTGGTCCCCAGAAGCTATCACACACTTTATCTAACTCTGACTCTTAAAGGGACGACTCTCAAACAGTTTCTAACTTTTAGCTCCTTTAATCTAAATTAGGCAGAGGAATGATTACAGAGATCAGCGCTGAGGCTCCCATCTCGGACCGTTGCCGTCTGTGTAAAGATGACGAAGAGCCCCGAACGAAGGTCACATGTATTTTTATATCTGGCACTCCAATGCAATGGATGTGCACTCCTTCAGTGATTATCAGTAGACTATGTGTCACCATTGTGGTGTCTATCTGGTAGGTTGTGTAGTAGCGGGTGTCCATCCTTCTAAGTGTGCTGTGACTTTCTAATCAAACCAGTTATACTGGCTGCTCCACTATCAAACCCAGTGCCCCAGCCTCTGGTCATTCATGACAACCCTTGGGCCATTTATCCTTGTAATGTGTGTCGATGAGCATTCTTATCCTATTCTAACAAAAGGGAGACATTAGAACTTATGTTTTATATTATTGTGGTATAAATGGGAAAACCAGCTATGAATAATATTAATAAAGGTTATTCCTAACAGTTCTGACTAGTTAGCTAATTTCAAATTATTTTGATAAATCTTTAAATCCATTATCACACACATAAACCGCTACAATATTCTTTCTGGAGGCCTCGGACAGCTCTCTGGATCTCACCCTGGCATTCACTCTCACATCAACAGCTGTGAGCAAACCAAACTAAATGTCTGAGCTTTAAACAGGGCTCCTTCAAAATGCAGAGTAATTATGTTTAAAACTTACATGTTTTAATCACATTTAAAAAAAGATTTTTAAACATCCTTTCTTCAATTTCTATTGTTTATTTCTATTACTTGAATTTCTCTATATTGTTAAGCTCGAAATTAAATATACATATGAAATATGTATGAAAAACCTACAGCCTTTCATAGGGTCACATAACATTACTTTGAACACACTATTCCTGTTGTGAAACATGGTAATGGCAGTAGCATGCTGTGGGGAGGATTGTCTACAGCAGGGACAGGAAAGCTGGTCAGAGCTAATGGGAAGATGGCTGGCACCAAATACAGGACAACCCTGGAAGAAAACCTGTTGGATGCTGCAAAAGACTTGCAGCTGTAATTGTAGAAAAATGTAGTTGCATGGCAAGTTGTTTTAGGTTTTCATTTGTAAACAAAGCTAAAGGAAACTATACCTCATTTGTGTTCCAATTTATCACCTGCTTCGGGTTGGTAGGTTAGATAAAACCGTAATTAAATACAGTCATATTTAATAAGTTTGAATATGTTTCCCGATAAGGCTCGTTTGTTAGATTAAAAGTACCTTTAGAAAATAACAAATTTTAAGCAGGTATTATACATACTTTTAATTAAACCCACATTTCTGTATCAATTTTTTTTATTGGTCTGATATAATATTTTAATTCTAAATGTTGTGTTTGCGTTAGCTGAAAGATGAAAATAATCATAATTAACAGAAATTAAGGCTTGAAAACATGAGTCTGTGTATAAGTAATCTAAATAATGTTTCACTTTACGAATTACGTTATTGAAAAAGGAACTTTTCGATAATATTCTAATTTGACTGACAGTAGTGTGTGGCTGCAACTGGACAAAAATGGTAAAAGGGTCAATACCTATGAATACTTTGGCAAGGCGCTGTAGCTGTTGCTTCTGGTGTTTTTAGTTTGTTGGCTGAATGTTATAAGGTGTGTGGCTCTGGTATTTTACACTGGCAGGTCATTTTTTTCTTTTGCAGCTTTTGGTCTCCTTCCTGTGTGACGTTTTGCCTCTGAGTTTGGGTTTCAGTGTTGTGATACACGGAGGCCTTTTGCCTTTTTTTTAATTGGTAAATATATAATCAAATGCATTAACTGGATAGCACTATTTCTTTGAGTAAAATTGTCAAGGTGGTGTTTTTATTTTCTACGAATTAAGCTAGAGACATACTAGGCAATTTTCTTTGCCCAATTTTAACCCCAATTCCAAATTGGAAAAGTTTGCATCAGTTTGGATTAGTTAGGGATAGTTGGCAGAGCAAGTTGGCCCATAAATTCAATTCTATTCAATTCAGTTTATTTATATAGCGCCATTTCACAACATATGTCATCTCAAGGCACTTCACAGAGTCAGGTACATACATTCCAATTAATCCTAACCATTGAACAGTGCAGTCAGATTCAGTTGTTTATTCAAATTGGATAAAAAGTTTTTCTATCTAAAGAAACCCAGCAGATTGCATTGAGTTAGAGTTTTATAGCATTCACTCCTCCTGGATGTAAATCTCAGTGTGAGCAAGGTAAAGACAGGAGTCTGCAAGTGTGAGGGAAACAGATTGGGCATTTGGGATGTTGGAAGCCAATCTAACTGCAAATGTACAGAATGTTGTTGACAGGCAATAAAAAACAGAGGTTGAGACACATTGGTAACCTAATCCCAAAGGGAAGTGGTTCAATTTAAATTTCAAAATTTTTAATCCAAGTAAAAAGATAGCACACATATGTCAGTTTTAGAAAACTAATAGGTTGTTTTTTGCCTGATATTTAAGTTGTTCTCTTACAGGACTGCGACAGGATGACAGAAAATTATTCTTACTTCGATTTGTAAGATTATAATTATGACATGGATGAAGCTCACACTGAGGTCACAGCTTTTCAGCTGTGTGCTGGTGTGTTTGTCAGCATCGTCTTCGTTATCAGCATGCTTGGAAACAGCTTCATCATGTGGGTTTTCCTGAGGGATAAGGCTTGGAAGACAACTTCTGACTTATTACTTCTGCAGCTCACAGTTTCTAACCTCTGCTTCACTGCGACTCTTCCCTTTGCTGCATGCAACACGCTCCATGGATGGATCTTTGGCGAATGGGCCTGTGGAATCTTCAGTGGCTTTTTTTTGCTTGGACTGAACAGCTATGCGGCAATCTTCACTGCCATGGCTTTTCATAGCTTCGTCACTGTGATCCAGCCATCATGTCTATCTACTCAGAACTTAGGTAGACATAGAGTCCTCATTTCCAGCGTCACAATCTGGCTGGTGTCTGCTGCTGTGAGCATTAAGTTAGCAGTACACAGTCATGTCACAGATCCGCATCATGGATTTATGATAGTATGTACCTCTGAAATTCAGTCAATGACTGTGACATTTGTGGAAGTTAACATCCAGATATTTATTTTCTTTGTCATTCCCTTCATTATGGTTACGTTCTGCTACTTGCACATGTGGGTAAACATCTCATCAAGCAGCATGAGTAGCTCTCCTCGGCCTTCCAAAATAACTGCATTTATAACAGTTAGTTCTCTTCTTTGCCTGACCCCTTACAATATCCTACTTTTTATAAAATCTCTCATGGCTTTGGGTGTTGTAAATTACGACTTTAGGGGGATTTATGTGATTAACCGTATATGTTACTTCAGTTTTATACTCTGCCACTTCTGCTGCTGCCTGAGTCATCTGTTTCAAATATGTGGAACACAAAGGTTTAGAGGGCGGTTTAAAGGGCTCTGTAGCACTCCACCGGAAAATCATGAGGATGAAGATTAAGATGCCGGGTCAATGAGATTAGGGTCTTTAGTTTCTGGTTTTAGAACTGGTTTCCAGGGTTCCTATGGATTTTGAAATTTTTTTTGCATTTGCAGACATCATTCCTTTTTCTATTTTTTTAGAGATTAAAAATCTAAATTTTGAAGGAAATAGAAATAGAAAGAAAGTGATAAAATAAAAAAGTTAAGTGAAAAGTAAAATAACCATTAATTGAAAAAATGTAATTCCCTTTTACATACATTTCTACATATTCCATAACACATCAACTTCCATTTATCTGAACAGAATAAATAGATCAAAAGTGACAAGATGTGCTTTAAAAAGGATCTGTATTTAGTTTTAGATAATCCTGCTCCAAATTAAATGTAATTTGTTATAAATATTGGAAAAAGAAAAAATCAGAATTACCCAGATACAAAACAAATGGTGAAAACGCTAGAGCTGAACATTATATCAAATCCCAGTTGACTGCGATATCAATGCACGCCATATCCCTAGCGCAAAGTATTGGTTGGATCCAGTATGTGTTAGCAGTTTCTGAAATACTCAGACCAGCCCGTCTGGCACCAACAACCATGCCTCTCACCTTTCTTGCCCATTCTGATGCTCGGTTTGAACTGCAGCAGATCGTCTTGACCATGTCTAAATGCATTGAGTTGCTGCCATGTGATTGGCTGATTAGAAATTTGCGTTAATGAGCAGTTGGACAGGTGTACCTAATAAAGTGGCCAGTGAATGTATATTAAAATATCTTATTTTATCTTTTATTATCATAAAATATGAGAAATACATGACCATAAATATCTAATTCATTACTTACAATGCAAAAAAAATAAATAAATAAATAAAAAAATATATACAGGTCCTTCTCAAAATATTAGCATATTGTGATAAAGTTCATTATTTTCCATAATGTCATGATGAAAATTTAACATTCATATATTTTAGATTCATTGCACACTAACTGAAAT
This sequence comes from Characodon lateralis, assembly GCA_036250325.1. Taxonomy (NCBI): domain Eukaryota; kingdom Metazoa; phylum Chordata; class Actinopteri; order Cyprinodontiformes; family Goodeidae; genus Characodon; species Characodon lateralis. Next base: position 2 of record JAHUTJ010002614.1, on the reverse strand, counting down.
AT
>JAHUTJ010002613.1:0-12056 GCA_036250325.1 Characodon lateralis | reverse complement strand
AGATCATAGTGGCGGTGTGCGGCAAGCCAGAGTTGTATGACTCAACTAATTACTTTTACTGAGAGAAGTACAGAAAGGACCTGGCCTGGTTATGTTTAGGCACAAATATCCTATATTTAGGAGATGTAGACATTAAGAATCGGCTGGTTTTTTACTGAGCTGAGATTTACTTACTCACCGAAGACAGATGGACAGGCGTTTAGCAGCGGGGATATAGCGCCGGTAGTTGGTGTCCCGGAGGCTGATTCGTCTCCCAACGCGGGACCGCAGATCTTTCAACTGGGTCCTGGATAGAAGGAAGTACCGCTGAAATCGACCGTCATCCAGACGCAGCTCCTGGAGTAGGTGGTGGTAATCTCCGAACTGTTCCCGTCCCTGAAGAATCTGGTGAACCCAGGGACGTTGACGTCGGTGGCGTTTTTCGGGTCTCCACAGGTAAAACACCATAATTACCCGTAAAATCCATGTCCGCCATATGCAGTTGAAACCAGCATTCAGCAGATGGAAGCTCCTCCTAATTGATGATGCGGCGAAGCGTTGCCGCTTGTTGTCAAATGGCAATGCGGAGTTCACGTGGAATGTCAAGCGGGCAAAAGCACACAAATGACACGAAATATTCGCAGAATCCGCGTTCGGTGTGAACGCAGCATTATAGCTTGTTATCATCCCTTTAAAATCAAACATGTACCTTTAAAATACCATCAATAACAGGATGAAAATACATAAGCGTTGACGCCGCGTTATGCCCGATCTGTGTTTAAAAACCACCCTTTAATTAAAGTTTGTCTTAACTTAAAAACACAACATAGAACACATCATTAGCTGAGCAGCTAATCTGCTAGAATTTAAAGTTTAGAGTTTTAGAGTTTGGAGTTTTCTCAACACAAACAAAAATAAACATTAAACGAACATTATTTAGATTATTTCTCTCTAAACTAACCTTCTCTGTTCAAACACTACCTCTTACGTGAGCTGTGCTGAGGAAAAGGTTTCCAGGCGATGAGTCGAGGGCATTAAAGGGACTAGCATTGCAGCTAATCTCAGAAGCTGTAAGGGGTCGGCTGTCTAGCTAGCCTGGCTGAACTGGACGAGAAAGGCACGTTTTCCTCCTTCAGTGGCCGAGGTGTGGTGGGGTAGCTCTCGCTACCTGGACGTGCAATGCTGCGGTCTCTGGCCATGGGGGAGATATGCTTCTATTAGGGCTGCTTCTGGAGGCCTTAGAAGAAAAGTCAAGCCACGCATTTGTGAGTGAATGCTGGATACACGAACAGCAAAATCATTACTTAACTTTGTTGCACATGATCAGTGTGATCGTAGTCACTTTTGGAACCAAGGATTCTTTAAAGGAAAAGCCTTATTTGCCCGCGAGTTTCAAGACTTTCAGCTGACACGTGCTCTGCCACTGTCCGCAGCAGAAATCAGACCGAGCAGAGGGGTAGAGGTGTCTTTGGGTCAGAGATTCCAGCTCTTACTTCTCCTTTTCCTGGCCTGTGTTAGGGTTAGGTTGGTGTGATGTTTTGAAAGTTCCAGAAAAGTTCTTACTGTCCTTTAATGTTGTAACATGGCTGGGGTCCCAACAGCAGGAGACCACTGGAGACCATCGGACTTTCAACACTTTAACTAAATTTAGAATAGGGAGACTCTGACCTAGGTTCTCTGTTAGACACTGGATACCTGTTGTCTGAGGCTGTCTCCTGCTGGGGCTACTGCAGCTGCTGTGAGTGATTATGCAGATCTGGTACCTGAGAGGTGGGGGTTTGTCCCCCTTTTGGGATGCCTCTTTTCTGACAGCATGACCCTTGAGATCCTGAAACTCCGCTTCAGCTTTCTCCCTCCACTCGTAAGCTCTTGACAGCTCAAGCTTCACAGCATTCCCTCTTCGAAGAGCCATCCGATGGTCAGTCAGAAACTGAAAATATCTTTTAGCTTCCAGTTGTGATTCTACTGATACTGTGATACCCACTGGTGTGTGCCGACAAAAGGGAAGAAGTGGAACATATATTTCTTTAAATGTCTATGGGGCTGTGAAGAGTAGATGGTGCATGGGGACTCTGAGGTGCTGGTTGCTCCACTGTTTCTCATAAAACTGAGAGAGATTGGTAACACATGCTGTGTCTCCCGTGTGCTCATGTACGTTTTTCAGGTGAGAATAATACTCAAATGTATTAAGAAAATACTGTTAATCAGTTGGAAATGTTCGGGAAATGTTTAGGGAAAGATGTCAACTTGTTAAAGATGTTGGAAGAGTTTCATTTTTGAGTTTCGGAGCAAGCAGTGGCTAGAAGAAGTAGCTAACATGGCATGATGCTAGTTGGTTAGCATGTTGTAGCTACAGGCACAAGCATGCTATGTGGGTGCGACCATACTAGCAGTAACAGGTTTTAAAAGAAAGTGGGGCAAACATTCCATGCTATGAGAATAATGTAACCAGTAATCAGGCAGGCTCCATGGTTTATTTTTATTTGTGTTATAAACATGGTTGTGTAAGTTTAAAATGTGAGTTAATGTATAATTAAGAAAATGGTAAACAGAAATATCAATTCTAGAAATCCATTGCAATATGTTTCACTTAATTAAAGCAGTTTTGGTTCAAGGATAAATGCCACTTAACAATAACTGTAAAGTACATGCCCGTCAAATATGTCACAGTATGTAATTAAATAGGCAAATAAAGAGCAGTAAATTGAAAGGTTATGTTACCAGATGAAGTTATGACAAAAGATGATGATGATGGGATTATTTCTTGTTTAATCAAGCCAATGTTGATGTTTCTGTGTATCCACAGAGATTATATATACAGTATATTACTGAACTATAAATTGGGATGTATTGACAGTTAGATGAGATGGTTTGTTCAATAAATAAGCTGAGAGAGATTGGAGTAACACAGGCTGCGTCTCCCCTGTGCTCATTTACACACTGTTTCTCAGCTTTATCTCCTGCTGACGGGTCTGGAAACCTGGTACCTGTTACAATACAAGGTAAGCCTACCAACAGCATCTGAAATCTGAATCTCTCTGGTTGGATTTTCAATTAGGCCTGTGGCAGCGGCAATCCCAGAACCCGGTGATGGACACTGGCAGTAAGGGACGCTGTCAAGCTGAAGAAGGAGTCCTATTGGCTGTGATTGGCTGTGGTTGGCTTGTGGGACTCCTAAGGCGGCTGACGGGTACCGTGAAGCCAAGCGTGCCGCGGCCTAGGCTGTGGCAGAGGTAAGAACTCAGGCCTGGGTGGAGTTTGGTGAGGCCATGGAGAAGGACTACCGATTGGCCTCGAAGCGATTCTGGCAAACCGTCCGGCACCTCAGGAGGGGGAAGCAGTGCTTCACCAACACTGCTTACAGTGGGCGTGGGAGGCTGCTGACCTCGACTAGGGACATTATCGGGCGGTGGAAGGAGTACTTCTAGGATCTCCTCAATCCTGCCATCACGTATTCTCTGATGGAAGCAGAGGCTGGGGACTCAGGGTTAGACTCTTTCATCACCCAGGCTGAAGTCACTGAGGTGGTTAAAAAGCTCCACGGTGGCAAGGCTTCGGGGGTGGAGGAGATCCACCCTGAGTATCTCAAGTCTCTGGATGTTGTGGGGCTGTCATGGTTGACCTGCCGCTTCAACATTGCGTGGTGGTCGGGGACAGTGCCTCTGGACTGGCAGACTGGGGTGTTCAAGTATCTCGGGGTCTTGTTCACGAGTGAGGGAAGAATGTAGCGGGAGATCGACAGACGGAACGGTGCGGTTGCTGCAGTAATGAGGGCACTGTGCCGGTCCGTTGTGGTGAAGAGAGAGCTGAGCCGAAAAGCGAAGCTCTCGATTTACCGGTCGGTCTACGTTCCTACCATTACATATGGCCATGAACTTTGGGTCATGACCGAAAGAATGAGATCCCGGATCCAAGCGGCTGAAATGAGCTTCCTCCGTATGGTGGCCGGGCACTCCCTTAGAGACAGGGTGAGGAGCTCGGCCATCCGGGAGGGGCTCGGAGTAGAGCCGCTGCTCCTCCACATCGAGAGGGGCCAGTTGAGGTGGCTCGGGCATCTATACCAGATGCCTCCTGGACGCCTTCCTTGGGAGGTGTTCCAGGCACGTCCCACCGGGAGGAGGCCCAGGGGACGGCCCAGGACACGTTGGAGAGACTATGTCTTTCGGCTGGCCTGCGAACGCCTTGGGCCTTGGGCTGGAGGAGGTGTATGGGGAGAGGGACGTCTGGGTGTCTCTGTTGAGTCTGCTGCCCCCGCAACCCGGTCCTGGAAAAGCGGAAGACGACGAGTACAAGTACGAAGTTAATTCAGTTTTGTGGGTTTGGAGGCAGGACTGGGATGCAGAACATCGTGAGGAGGACGCATGGTGAGTGGATGAATTTTTAGTATTGTAACTGAAGACTGACTTACAAACAGGTAATCCATAGAGCACATGTTCAGGAGGCGAACAGAAAACACACACTAGGAGAAACCTGGGAAGATAACTAGGGTTTTTAATGTGAGGAACCAGCTGGGAACAATGAAAGCTTATAAACGGAGGGAAGTGAAGTGTGGACCAATAAGACAGGGAGGCAGGTAATCAAAGAAAACATGTAACAGGTTGCAGAGAACTGAGGGAATAATTTACCATGACAATGGGAGCTAGGGAACACAGAGGCAGGAGGGGAAACTAAACACTAGACTAACTGGGAACAGGGAAAAGAAACCTAAACATAAGCTAACATAAATGATAACTCTAAGGACAAATAAACAAGCACACTAAGCAACTATTAACAAAAAAAAAGTAAACTACTAATCAAAGAAACAGGGAAAACCTTTAACGGCAAAGTAAACAAAAACAAAGAACAAAATGACAGATCCTGACATTTTGATTTGTGTTCTTACATGAAACACAGCCTCTGGATCCAGCAAACTATTTGGACTGTGAGGTTAACTGTGGAGTGAAACCAAATCTCAAGCTATTGCTTACATAGAAGAAACCAGACTGAGTAAAAACATCAAAAATGTTGCCTATGTGGTAGAGTGGAGTGTTACTAGCAAGGAGATATTATTAACTTTGACAAAAGTCAAAAATTGTGAACTCCAGGAATGTAACAAGTTATATTATTCTCTTAAATATAAGCAGTGATGTCTGATGTTAGAACTCTGATGTTGTGAGTCCTATTACTTCATTAATGACCAGTGACAGCGGATTTTAAGGTCATCACTCAGTGCATTAATAATGTGCAGTTGTGGCTTATTTATTCTCACATGTGCACAGTGCAAGTTGTTCAAAATAATGCCCACCAAAGGATGTCAATTACAAGGTTGATGTCCAGAGATCTGAAGCCAGGGAGCTATCCGATGTGGGGAAGGCAGTACAGGAAAATCCAGAGGGTAGAAATGAGCTCGAGATTGAGCAGTCATGCAAGTTAGGAACGCTGGGCATTTACTCACACAAATCTGGCGCTGGTTGTCAGCCAGAGAGCAGCATACAAGGCCAGGTTAACAGGTCGGGTGAGTGAGGCATGATTAGTGTGTTGGCAGGGGAGAGGCAGGTGAAAACAATCATCTGAATTACTTCAGCAAAGAGAGAATCAGAAGCAGACAGGACGGTGCAGACAAATAGACCACAATCATAACACCAACAGACAGAGGGAGCTGACTGTGCTGATCACTACTACCATTAACAGGTCACCAGTGGTGACTGTGGAGAAGTACAGGTACCTAGGAACCATTTTTGATGAACGACAACTTCTCCTCAAACACAGAGGTGATTTTGAAGACGTGCCATCAGAGGATGGAACATCCTTAGGAAACTAAACTCAATATCTTTCTTTTGCGGAGCTCTTTCTAAACATTTTCTACATATGTTTTATAAAACTATCTAAACATTTTGTTTTCCTTTTTAGGAAGCTGGAAGTATGGATAATTAGTCTTTGTATTAATATTTTTACTGAGACAGACCTCTAATTATGTTACTCAGTAACAAATGGAAAATTAAGGTCTAAACTGGTACTGCTGCTTGCTTAATACCAATTCTCTCAGTTTCTGTTGGTGAAAACAACTTTCACCAGATTCTGGAACAGAAAAAAAATTTCTTTTATCTTTTACCCAACTTTTTGCTGTCTTTCAATATCACAAGGTGGCCTAAAAAAATACTTCCAATTGTTGATAAAAACAAAGTTTATATAACTGGTGCTGTTGATATTTTATTACACTCCATTTCTGTTGATTCTGGTTCTGTTACTCATTTGGGCCAATTGACTCCTATAGAAAATGAGAACTTGTGACCTGTGAAGAACCTAAAACAACTGACTCCCTAATGATAATATTCATTTGAGTCACATGAGCATATTTTTTTACAGAAATAAGTAGATTATAGAAAATTACTCAGCAGGTATGGAAGGTCCCTAGCAGCAACTAACTAACTAACTACTCATGGAAGACGGCTCCTTTTAATATCTGAAAAATCAAGATACAAAACAAAACACAAATGTATAAAATTTTGAAAAAGCCAATTGACCAGTCCACAACTTGTTTGCAGGGATGAATACAGTCATTTGTGTAAATAGAACCAGTTTAGTACTAGCCCTTTAGCAATAGAACCACTTCAGCTGCTGGTGTAAAATGCACACCTTTTCAATCTGTTGGAATTTATTTTATTATCAGATTGATATCATCTCACCTATTACCACAGTTGTGCACAACAAATATTGACTAAACAAGCCTTTTCTATTTAAAACCTTCTTTTGCTTACTCTCCATTTTCTTTTACTTCCCATCATTTCTTTTTCACTTCCCTTCCTTTTCTTACACCTGGGATCCATCTTGTCATGTGGCCGACCACACCCTGATCCTCTTTAGGAGAATGAGATGGAAGTAAGGCCCTAAAGCTTTATGATGAGAGCCTTGCTACCACATGCCCTTCCAGTAGCAGCTTTGATGGCAAGCCCACTGATTTATAGCTCAGGACACACACGTAAAATTTGTAACCAAACACTTCCTCTGCCTGAGGTTCTTCAGAACCCTGGGACATGTCTTGTTTTCTTAGGTCAGGGGTTAAACAAATGAAGCATAGTGTCTAAGGACCACTGCTAGTGGACTGTCCAGTTCACCTCCAGCACAGGCAAGGCCAGAACGGGTGGTTGGACTGGTCAAGGTTGAAGGCTTAGCTATGATGTCCAAAAGAAAGGCTGGGCCACTTTAAAGATGTTGAGATTGGTATTAACCAGATTTTCATGTGAATAAAACAACATCTTAACAGAACATGCGGAATCCTCTTACTCCCTGTGCTCCATAAGAAGCCTGCCTGATTCTTAAACATGACATCTTTATTGCCTCATTGGCCATAAACCCCCAAAGGGGTGGGCCTAAACACAGTTACATGCCTCACTACCTCTCCACCTCTCTGCAGTCATGTGTATATATACGTTTATTTAGCGTTGATGTCCTACGGTGCTTACTGCTCATCCTGTTGATAAAGCCAACCTCATCTAACCAGTATGGACACCAGAGGGGAGAAATACCTCAGTGGATCCACAGCAGGAACAGCTAAGCACAGTGGGTCCCATTGACCTGTTGTTACATATGAAAGCATAGACACTGGGCCATGTACAATTAGCTGAAGTTGCTCTTTAAAATAGGATTGTGTTGCTTGTACAGACATTCATTGACTCAGCACATGGCATTTAGTTTTTGAAACACTAAACATACAGTACTGTGCAAAGGTTTTAGGCAGGTGTAAAAAAATGCTGTAAACAAAGAATGCTTTAAAAAATTGAAGTATTAATCGTTTATTTTCATCAGTCAACAAAATGCTGTGTATGAACAAAAGAGAACTCTAATTCAAATTAATATTTGGTGTGACCACCCTTTGCCCTCAAAACAGCATCAATTCTTCTAGGTGCACTTGCGCACAATTTTTGAAGGAACCCACTTTTGTAAATTGATAAAATGAACAAACATCATTTATATTTCTGAAAGCATTCTTTGTTTACAGCATTTTTCACACCTACCTAAAACTTTTGAACAATACTGTATGTTGACAAATGACTTAAAATTCTAAGTGAATGCTTTTATTTGCACTTTGTGAAAATCAATGTCCAAAATGGAAACATCAGTTTGTTATATAACGCTAACAGAAATGTATCTATTAAACAAAATTAAAAAGTCAATAAGTTATTTTGTGATTTGGTAATTTTTGTTGTTTGGGTGCAATAAACACTGACTTTATTCTGATAAGACCAAAGCATTCCTTAATCACAATATCAGGGGATTTTAATTGGTGGACCCAGTTTTATTTATTTTTCCCAGTCCCAGCATTTGTGCTAATATATTGTGATGTTCATAAATTTTCCAGCCTTTGTATTATGACAGTCTGGCAGGAGCACAGACTTCCAGTCTCCCTGTTGGTCAATCCAAAACCTAGATATTGCTTCCAGTCAGAAGAAACCTGTTGTGCAAATTAAAATATTACTGTAAACCTAATTCTGCCAGGAGTATGAATAATCTGCGCTTATGGACAAGTTATCTATGGATTTTCTATAGTCTAATAACAGGCTATGGCTACAAGTTACTGATAGGTTACTTATGAGATACCTGTGAGACACATACTAAAATCCTATGAGGTTGTTCTTCAGAATTATTTAGCAGATCTATATGAGATACTAAAGGATACTTACCCAGAACATATGGTGTACTTCCACGCTTTCTAAAGGATAGCCACATAACTATGGAGTAACTTATTGGATATTAATGCACAGCACTTACCTTATACACCTATAACATTTTTGAGCAACTGTCTTTCACTTAAATAGTATTTGAAGGTATGAAGCTTTAAGTAGACATTAACTTCTTTTTTGTAGTGAATGTCATGGCAAGGGAGAGATCCCTGTTTCTCAAACAGTTTTGCTAATAATTATCGGACTAGTTGGGGGCACTCATACACTGTGGGGAGAGCATAGAACTTTCATTTTCAAATGTTCAAGTGTTCATTAAGCACGGAAAAACAAAACAATTTGGTGAGGTCACAGCAAAAGGCAAGTTACTCTGTCTTGATGCAGTGAACACTGAACAATTTAAGGCAAGAAAATGAGATCCGCCGTGAGTAGCTCAAGTCTCTGGATGTTGTTGGGCTGTCATGGTTGACATGACTCTTCAACATTGCGTGGCGGTTGGGGACAGCACCTCTGGACTGGCAGACTGGGGTGGTGGTCCCCCTTTATAAGAAGGGTGACTGGAGGGTGTGTTCCAACTACAGGGGGATCACACTCCTCAGCCTCCCACAGTGCCCTCCCTGAGAGGAGAGCACGGCCAATATTCAAACCTCGGCTTCAGGAGGAGCAGTGTGGTTTTTGTCCCAGCCGTGAAACACTGGACCAGCTACCACTACAGGGTACTCGAGGGTTCATGGGAGGTTGTACAACCGGTCCACATGTGTTTTGTGTACCTGGAGAAGGCATTCGACTGTGTCCCTTGTGATGCCCTGTGGGGAGTGCTCCAGGAGTATGGAATCGGGGGCCCTTTATTAAGGGCCATCCGGTCTGTGTACAAGCGGAGCAGGAGTTTGGTCTGCATTACCGGCACAAGTTGGACCTGTTCCCGGTGCATGTTGGACTCTGGCAGGGCTCCCCTTTGTCACTGGCCCTGTTCCTAACTTTTATGGACAAGATTTCTAGGCGCAGCCAAGGGCTGGAGGGTGTCTGGTTTGGGGATTTCGTCTCTTCTTTTTGCGGATGACGTGGTCCTGCTGGCCATCTCTAGCCAAGACCTACAGCATGCGCTAGTGCGGTTCGCAGCCACGTGTGAAGCGGCTGGGATGAAGATCAGCTCCTCCAAGTCCGAGGCCATGGTTCTCGACCGGAAAAAGGTGGCTTGTCATCTTCACGTTGGAGGGGAGTTCCTGCCTCAAGTGGAGGAGTTCAAGTATCTCGGGGTCTTGTTCACTAGTGAGGGAAGAATTGAGCGGGAGATCGACAGACGGATAGGTGCGGCTGCCGCAGTAATGGGGGTGCTGTGCCAGTCCTTTGTGGTGACGAGAGAGCTGAGGCGAAAAGCGAAGCTCTCGATTTACTGGTCGGTCTACGTTCCTACCCTCACCTATGGCCATGAACTTTGGGTCATGACCGAAAGAACGAGATCCCGGATACAAGCGGCTGAAATGAGCTTCCTCCGTAGGGTGGCCGGGCACGCCCTTAGAGATAGGGTGAGGAGCTCGGCCATCTGGGAGGGGCTCAGAGTAGAGCCGCTGCTCCTCCACATCGAGAGGAGCCAGTTGAGGTGGCTCGGGCATCTATACCGGATGCCTCCTGGACGCCTTCCTCGGGAGGTGTTCCAGGCACGTCCGACTGGGAGGAGGCCCAGGGGACAGCCCAGGACACGGTGGAGGGACTATGTCTCTCGGCTGGCCTGGGAATGCCTTGGGCTCCCCCGGGAGGAGCTGGATGAGGTGTCTAGGGAGAGGGATGTCTGGGCGTCTCTGCTGAGTCTGCTGCCCCCGCGACCTGGTCCCAGATAAAGTGGAAGACGACGAGTACAAGAACAAAAAAAACATAACATTTTAATTTTAACTTTAACCGGCAATACGTAATAACAAGTTTATTAATAGGTCATTCCTCTGACAACAACTACAAGCCAAAAAGCTTGTTTCCCAGTTTTTGAAGGTTTGCTGGAGTCTTCACCAGATCTTTAAACCTCTCCGCGTACCTTGGGAGTTGGTGAAGTTGTGGCAGAAACTTTTTGACTCAACAACATTAAGGACTTAGGTTTGTCTCTGGTGCTGAGGTCTTTATTTTGATGTTTTTAGAGGGCTCATGTTTTATTTTTCTAGTCACCCTTGCCATATGTTCTGTTTAAGTTATCCATCCATCCATCCATCCATCCATCCATCCATCCATCCATCCATCCATCCATCCATCCATCCATCCATCCATCCATCCATCCATCCATCCATCCATCCATCCATCCATCCATCCATCCATCCATTCATCCATCCATCTATGCTCTGGGGATATGGTTCTTCCAGCACCTTCATAAGTGGGCTGGAACACTTGTCCCTGCATTAGTTTATCAAGCTGAACACAAAACCATCTAGGGATGGACCACCCACTGATGAGACGCGACTCAATACAACAGTTTTACCTGGACCACTCTCAGCAGAAAAAACAAAACACAGCTGTCGTAGGTCCAGTCAGCTAATTTTAGGAGCTGACTGAACTGAACTGCATTTACTCAATTATTAAATTATTCATGCAAAGCACATCTCTGGAAGGTCCGCTTCATGCAGAGCGATGCAATAAATATGTGAAAGTGACCCTTCAGCTATTTTATTGTTGTAATGTGATGCTGAGCTTTGAAAAGACCCACTTTAGACTATTTATTGTCAGTTTTAGATAGTCCCTCCAGCAAGTTCAAGGTCTGTCCTGTGGACTCCACCAAGTGGGACAGGTCTGGAAAACCTCCAGTGATAGACCCTCAGGGGGCATCCTAATCAGATGTCAAAACCACTTCAGCTGACCCCTTTCAATGTAGCAGAGCGTTGGCTCTACTCCGAGCCCCTTCTGGATAATGGAGCTCCTCACCCTATCCATAAGGCTGAGCGTATCTGTCCTACAGAGGGAGCTCATTCCAGCCCATTGTATGCAGGATTTCATTATTTTACTCATGATCCACATCTTTGGAGCAGCACCCGCATTACTGCAGACAAAGCCCCAATTTGTCCTTCCATCTCCTGCTGCATGCCAACATCATCTGGGAACAACCCAGCCGATAGCCGAGGCCCCTTGGCCACCCTGGAGCCACCGAGGGTAGCTCCCCGTAGCAGTCTTTCAGCAGAGCCCACGCAGCCAGGGCCTCAGGCCGGCTGGGTGATGGTACGTAGAAAGCATAGTCCTAGATCCCAGCCCACAGGTCACCACAAACCCGTCTGTGTTTCTAACAGATTTTCCCCACTGCTGAGAAGCAGGTGAGCATTTACACAGCAGTGACCTGTTTGAAGAGTTTCAGTCAGGCTTCAGAGCTCATCATAGCACTGAAACAGCTCTGCTGAAAGTCACTAATGATATTCTTATGGCCTCAGATAATGGACTTGTGTCTGTACT
>JAHUTJ010002612.1:0-11721 GCA_036250325.1 Characodon lateralis | reverse complement strand
TAATTTGACCTATTGGAAGCATATATATAGTAAAGAGAATTGGCCCAAGTACTGAACCCTGTGGTACTCCACAATTAACCCTGGAGTTTAAAGATGATTTATCATTTACATGAACGAACTGGAATCTGTCAGACAGATAAGATTTAAACGTCTTGCTCTCTTAGATTGGTGAAATGCTTTATTCTTTCTGGACTGTTTACTGTATTTATTATGTAAATTTATGTTGACTTTTTATGTTATAAAGTGTATTTTGTGTCTTCAAAAAGCATTTTTGGTTTTTGTCTTATTAAGTTTTGCATTTTTGCTTAAAGAAATTAAATTTGCTACTGTACCTATTTATTAAGCTGGCTATCTATAGGTGTATTGATTTATTCAGTTTGGTAGGTATTTCTTGTGTTTATCTTCTTCTGTTTTTGAGTGTGTGAGTTGGTTATTTTTTTCTTTAATGCTATTTAAATGTTTGTTTTGCTTTATTTATAGTTGTGTTGCCTTCTCTCAGTGTGTTGTGATCTCATGCCACACACTGTGTAGCATCATTGTTTTTGTGGCATGTTGCTGTAAGCTTGCTCCGTCCCCACAAAATGTTGTAAATAAACAACTGCCTTCTTTATCTCCCTGCTGGTGTTTTTGAGGAAGACGGAGGAGAAAACATCTGACCCGGTGGATAAAAGTAGATCAGTTGAGACATTTAGACTGGATGTGGATAGAGAGTAGTGTGATTAGGAGAACATTATGTGTCTGGTTTCTTTAAATCCAGCATTGCACCAAGCTTTTTCTGGCACAGAAAAAGTGGTTGGCTTTTCTTTACATAGGCCTTAATTACAAACTAAACTGAGGGACATTTGCAGAGGAAATGGAAAAACATGCACTGAACTTAAAACAGCACAAAGATTGATTGTGTTATTTTGGCCACAAACATGACTACATCATTCTACTTAGACATTGTGGACAATTGGGGAGCAAAGTTAAAATTAACGTCACTTTTTAAAGCTTTCTCACAACAAAATGCAACAGCAACCCTTCAGGAAAACACACAGTGGCTCGCAAAAGTCTTAACACTCCTTAAGCTTTTCTACACTTTCTTCACATTATAACCACACACTGCAGTATTTGGACTTGATGTGACCAACCAACAAAAAGTACTGCATAATTGTGAAGTGAAAGGAATGATAAATGTTTTTGTATAAATAAAAATCTGAAACGCGTGGTGTGCATTTGTAATCACCCCCGCCACCCTTAACTTTGATACCCCTAACTACAATACAGGAGAACGTGTTGCCTGCAGAAGTTGCCTAATTATTAAACAGTGTCCAGCTGTATGTAATATACTCTCAGCATAGGTCCAGCTGTTCTGTGAAGGTCGCAGAGGTTTGTTAGAGATTATTAGAGAACAAACCGAGCATCATAAACACCAAGGAAGGCCGTCTATAAAACCATCGTTAAACATCTCGCTGAACACTGTTCAATCCATCATCTGAAAATGGAAAGAATATAGCACCACAGTAAATCTACAAAGACATGGGCGTCTATCTAAAGCAATGGTGGCGCTAGTCTTTTTTGTTGTCCATCATTTTGACTGAGTAAAAAAAATCCCATCATAATCTATTTTTACTTGTCACTTTTTTTAAAGTGATTATTCATTTAATTAATATTCAGTCTGAACAAGCTGTACAGATAATCCTCATCAACCAGATGAATACATGTAACTTTTCTCCGCAGTGACAAAAAACACTGACCGTGTGCAAGGTGTACATATAACTACATATAAATAATCAAATTAAACGACTGCACTTAAAATATGAACAGATCACCTGCTGTGACCTGAACGCACAGTCTTACAACTTCCTTTTGGTCCACATGGACCTTAAATTCGCAGCCGCTTGTGCGTAAATCAAATGTCTCAAGTGGGATTGCTGCAGAGGCTATACAGGTATGAGGTTTGTACTTTTGCCACAGACGGCCGACTTAATGTGGATGTTGTTGTGGAGGCTGAATCTGCACTCTGCCGTCACACTAGAATCTAGACTTACAAGCGCCACTTCAGCCAAAGGTTTGACATTAGGGAACATTTCTCCAATTGATATGATCAGAAGTCAGCAAGACTCTGCAAACAAGGGGTTTCCTGATCATGTGTTACACCATATTGTGTGACCACCGTATCTTGGCCTCAAAGAAATATACACGGTCACAGAATATGACAGCTCTTAACATATATTGTGACCGTGTATATATTATTCAATAATAATCAGGATGTTTGTGATCAAATGTTACTTTTTATTAATCATATTAAGTAAAGAGCCACCAGAAACAGTTTGGTTCAATTATTTAGTCTTTTGCTATAAGTTGCGGTCACAATATATGGTAACAGGTGTCACATTATCTGGCCGTCTATATTTAATGTTACCTATTATGTCAGAGTAAACAAAAGCAAACAAATGTGTCAACATAAAACAACTATACTAATACATTTTAATAATAACAATAATAATACTAATGTGGATGTGCACTGGTCCTGTTGCTCTCTTATCGTGTGAGAGTTGAGTTTAGAATTTTCTACACAAGTCGCCTTTTCAAAAAACGAGAGGGCTTGCTCAGATTTTTCTTTGCGTTAGTTTGCCCCGCTCTCTTCGGCCAAGCTTACGCATTTTGCGTAGAATACTCTTCTTTGAGGCCAAGATACAGTTTAAAAATGCAACAGCGCCTCCTATGGTCACAACATATGGTGGTCACAGAAAATGGTGTAACACTGACAAGCACTCTGCCTCTGCGTCCCCCGCGGGAGCAAAAAATTAATTAATATGCTAACTCACCACAAAGTGGTCGGCCATGTAAATAACAATCTGTCAAAATAACTGATGGCCTTCCAATTTTTCCGTCACCATTTAAAAAAAACGATCAAAAACTGAAAATACTTGCTTAGCGCAACCCCTGATCTAAAGTGAGGAGCTGGAAAAGTATTCATCCTAGAAGTAGCCAAGAAGTCTATGGTAGCTCTGGAGGAACCACAGCTCAGGTGGAAGATCTATTGACGGGACAACTGTGGGTCACACAGTTAACAACTAAATGGAATAGCAGCAAAAAGAAAGCAATTACTGAAAGAAAGACATTTGAGACTGAAATTGAACTTTTTGCTCTGCATGCAAAACACTGTGTGTCGACTGTCGCTACATGCATGCTCAGTAAGAGGGATTGCTGCAAAGCAAATTTGCAGTGCTCCTGTGTTCTTTTTTTGTCTCTGCTCTGTTCTCTCAAACCTCCAGATGGTCGTGGCAGATGGCCGCTCACACTGAGCCTGTTTCTGCTGCAGGTATCTTCCTGTCGCTACATGCATGCTCAGTATGAGGGATTGCTGCAAACTCAATGCCAGTGACTGTCCACTGTCTCTACATGATCATCCAGGGGGAGTGGCTTCTACAAGTCACTGACTCGATGCAATCTGCTGGGTTTCCTTAGATAGAAAAACTTTTTAGCCAATTTGAATAAATAACTGAATCTGACTGCACTGTTTGATAGTTAGGAGTAATTGGAATATATGAACCTGACTTGAAATCTGTATGATTCAATTGAATTGACTTTGTGAAGTGCCTTGAGACGACATGTGTTGTGAATTGGTGATATATAAACAAAACTGAATTGAATTGAAATGAAATTGAAATGAATTGAGTGATTTAACACTACATCATGAACACCCCTTCTCAACTGTGAAACACTGTGATGGCAGCGTCGTGCTGTGGGGGTCCTTTTCTTCAGTAGAGACAGGTCAGGCATGAAAGATGGATAGAGTCAAATACAGGAAGTCCTGGAAGAAATTCTGTTTGAGGCTTCTACAGATTTGAGGCTGAGACGGAGGTTCACCTTTGAGTAGTACAGCAACCCTAACAATACACCTAGAGCAACACTGATGGGGGGCAAGATAAAAGCAAATTCATGTGGCCCAGTCAAAGTGCAGACCTGAATCTAATCAAAAATCTGTGGAAAAACTGTACAACTTGTGTTCACAGATGCTTCCCATCCACTTTGACTGAGCTTGAGCTGTTTAGCCAAGAAGAATGGGCTACATTTTCACTCTCTGGATGTGAAAAACTAGACCATAGAGAAAAACCTCAATTGCCTTTCTGCTGTAAATGAAAGATGGTTCTGAAAAATATTGAATAAATTGCACCACCCACTATTTATCTTCATCATTCTTAATTTGTAAAAAATGTTTTTGGAAACTATCTATTCTTTAGTGTATCTCACAAAATTCTAATAAAATATATTAAACTTTGTGGTCTTAACCTGACGGGGGTATGTATACGTTTGCGACAGGGCGTATTCTGGGGGCGTTTTAGTACATGCAACGTGTCTGATCAAATTCTGGTCAAAACTTTGAATATACTCTGGGTCCTTGGCTGAATCTAGCTGTCAGTGGGGCCTGTGGGCTCTTCGCTGCAGCTCCCTGGGGCTTCTGCACTGTGGCTGCTGGGTAGTTTCCCGGGATTCTCCCCTGCTCTTCTCTGGGGGGGTTGCAGTAGTCCCGGCAGTGGTCCTCCCGGGGACCTTTGGCTGTCTGTGGCTCAGATCTCCTCCATATCTGTCTCTGGTCCAGGGGGGCAGGCCTGTGGCTCCTCACACTTGCTATTGCACATTTTTATGGAGAGACCTTATATGTACACATACACCCACAGCTGTTTGGATTCAGATGTTAACAGATAAACAGATGTTCTATATTGAGCTGCTGTTGCCTCTAAATACATCTTGCATTCATTAGTACCGTACACTTTTTGGTAACAATGCTGTTATTATATATGTTTCTGCAGGTGTAGATGCATTCTTCTAGGGTGTAATCTTGTATTCTCTTCACCCTTCTTCCTCTCCTCTATTCTTTTTTCCTTATCTCCCTTTTTCTTTTTGCCCCACCTCTTTCTCTTTCTGCTTCATTTTTTTTTCTTTTCGTTTTTCTACATTGAAATAATCTCAAAGCAGTTTCTAATAATGTTTTGTTTTAATTAATATCAAGCAGAGCTGTAAAGCATTAGCCGTAATGCTCCACTTATGAAAGTAAATCTGTTGGGCTTCTTCTTGGCACTCAGACAACAATTCTGAGCGATACTCTGCCGGACAGGACACGGTAACTCTGTTTTACATCTGCCGGGGGGGTGGGGAGTAGTGACTGTATAAGTGAACTGGCAGTTGAGCAGCTGAGCGTATCGGGGCAGCTTCTGACGTTGCATCGCCAAGAGTCCGGAGGCTGAGGTTTGTGTGGAAAAATGCTCCAGAGCTTACAGTTGCGACAGGGGGACCTGGGAAGAGGCAGAGCCGTGTTTTTCTGCGCAGTCTCTACAAGCCTCAGACTGGAATTTTTTCTTCCTTTAATTTTCAGGAGGTTTCTGTCTGGAAGTAGAGAATGCCCGAAGATTCACTTGAAGTTTGGCATTTTATCGGCGTTAAAAGAAACGACGTTAAAGCGATCTAACGCGGTCTAAAACTTCTCTCATAGTTTATCAGTTTTCTTCTATGCTTATGAATTATTCAGTGTTGGATCTTTGTAAAGAAGCGATATTTTTCCTTTTTATCAGTAGGAACCAAAGTGTTCCTGGGATGAAGCTAACGCTTTAACTTTACGCACAGTTAAAGTTCCGCCTGTTTTTGTGTGGTTTGATTTCCTCCAGCAGCGGAGGGCATGCTCTGAAAGCGATCCTGCTGAACAACTGTGCGTCCTGTCCTCTGACCGTCTTCATCTGGAGTTAACAGACAACAAATGCTGTAAAGAAATTGCAGGACAATACCGAAGCTCCACGGCTGGACCATTTTACGGGGGGACTGGTTTACTCGAAGGATCCACAATGAGGGCGTTTATTTGTGTTAGTTTGGCTCTGATTTATCTGCTCACCTGGACCGAAGCCGACATACCGAATCCTCTGAAGCGTGCACAGCTCCATAGAAGCGCAAAAACTGAACGTCTCCGTCTGCGCGCAACGGATAATGAGGGATTCCCCAGGCGCTTTCGGACGATCACAATGCAAAGTTCAAAGAGTGCGGGAAATATGCAGTCTGACGGAGGGGCACCAGTTCCCGTCAGGCCAGTGGCATTAAAGGGCAGGAGAGGGGGAGGTCAGGGTGTGTTGGCACGGAGAGAGGGCGTCGGACAGATTGGCTTGCCGCAGCGGTCGGACATGTTGCACGATGAGGGCACCCCAGGAGCGAGAGCCAGGGTCTCCAGGATGCCAAACAGTGCGGGGTCACCCAACCTGCTGGCTAGTTTGGCAGGGAAGAACCGAGTTCTGGTGATCTCAGCGCCCCATGAGTCGGACGGCTACTATCGGCTTATGATGTCTCTCCTGAAACCAGACGTCTACTGCGAGCTGGCCGAGAGACACGTCCACCAGGTCGTCGTGTTCCATCAGGAGGGGGAGATGGGGGGCAAGGTGAGAAGAATCACCGCTGAGGGGAAGGTGCTGCAGGAGCCACTGGATACAGCGCTTATCCCCAGGCTCATGAGCTTTCTCAAACTAGAGAAGGGTAAGTGTGAGGCACCACTTTGGTGAAAGCGTGATCCATCACCCGGCAATGTTGATTTCACAGATATATATACAACTCCTTGCAGAAGCATTCATATCTTTATCACATAGAACTTTATCACATGTTTATGTTACAACCACAGAGTTCAAAGTTAAAGTTCAAAGTTATTGGATTGTATGATAGTCCTATACAAGGTAGTGCATCTTTGTGAAACAGAAGAAAATAAGCCATGATTTGCAATTTTTAATATAAATACAAATCTAAAGATTGTGCCATGCATTTGTATTCAGCCCCTTGTATTAAAAGCATATTTCACTGAATCATCAGCTGAAAATCTTTTTTGGGGGGTTATATTAACTTTACACATCCTGAGGGAACGTTTCACCCATTCTTCTTTTGGAATAACTCAGTCAGACTGGATGGGGAGCATCTGTAACCTGTCATTTTCAAACCATGCCACAGATTCTCAATTCGATTTTGGCCTGAACATTTACTGGACCATTCTGGTATATAAATAAGATTTAATCTAAACCATTCATTATAGTTCTGGTTGCATGTTTAGTGTTGTTCTGAGGTCCTCTAAGATTTTTTTTAGGATAACCCTGCATTTAGCTCCATCCATCTTCCCATTACATCTGCTCAGCTCAGCTTTCCTGCTCCTGATGAATAAAAACACTCCCACAGCCACTACCAAATGTCATGGTGATTTGCAGTGTTACCTCAGAGTTATATACAGTGTTAGTTTCCCACCACACATAGCAAGTGCACAAGTACCAAAAAGTTCAATTTCTGTCTCATTTGACCAGAGCACCTTCTTACAGATGTTTGCTGATTTCTCTACATGACCTATAGTAACCTGCACACAGGACTTTATGTGGCTTTCTTCTTGCAACTCTTGCATTAAGGCCAGACTGGCATGATTAATACTTTTCCTGTTGACAGATTTTGCCACCTCAGCTGTGGATCTCCACAGTGCAAATGCATGCCACATGTTTCAGATTTTTATTTCTAAAAAACATTTATTCTTTTCCTTCCCCTCCCTTCCTTTGACTTGCAGGCAAGTTTGGAATGGTGCTCCTGAAGAAAACCCTGCAGGTGGAGGAGAAGTACCCCTACCCCGTGAGACTGGAAGCCATGTATGAGGTCATTGACCAGTCGCCCATGAGGAAGGTGGAGAAGCTACGCCAGAAGGGCTTTGTCCAGAAGTGTAAAGCAGCAGGTGTGGAGGGTCAGGTGGAGGACGTCCCACACACAGGTGAGCAGCACTTTTTGGACTTCTTAGTCTTAATTGTTAAACTACAAGGAACAAATAAAGAAAATTCTGCTAATAATCTCAGGATGGCATTAATTGTAGAACGTCCAATCCTCTAATTTGGGACTAACCACTTCCTGTTTCCATTTAGGATTAATAAAACATAACTAAGAAATGTAATCCTTTCAGCCATTGAGTCAGCAAATGTCTTGACCATATCTATAGTCAAGGTAATATTGAAATAGATAAAACAACTGAAGCTTTCAACAGGAGGTAAAAAACTTCCAATGCTGCAGCAAAGAGCAAGTATCCTTAAACATCCCAACGGTTGTTTGGTTGGCTTGCTTGGTGTCTATATAAGCCAGTCTTTATGCAATGCACTGTAAAATAGAACAAAATATTTCATAAGATGGATGAAGCTATTTAATCAAGGCAGCTTAGGTATCAGGTTGACTGATGTTGGTCAGAGTTCTCAGCTTATGCCTTGAATGGATTCAAAATTCTGGAACAAAGAAATAAAAGTGGAGCAGAACATTGAGAATACTGCATGATGCTTCAAATGCTCTAAAAGCTTTGCTGCAGATTCCAAAAGAGCTGCTCTGCACAGGCCTTTCAGACTTTGGGGCTGACATCATCTGGACCTGCAGCCTTGTTCCGGTTCAGTGACCCCAGCGGTCTCTTCACCTGACTTCCAGAGACAGACAGGCTGACAGGCTGCTGCCGACAGGTTTCTTTTTCACACAATAAAGATTAAAATGGCATATCATTCATTCATCTTCTATACCGCTTATTCCATTGTGGGTCACAGGGGAGCTGGTGCCTATCTCCAGCAGTCTATGGGCAAGAGGCAGGGTACACCCTGGACAGGTCGCCAGTCCATTACAGGGCAACACAGAGACATGCAGGACAAACAACCATGCACACACTCATTTACACCTAAGGGCAATACAGAGAGACCAATTAACCTAACAGTCATGTTTTTGGACCGTGGGAGGAAGCCGGAGTACCCGGTGAGAACCCACACATGCACAGGGAGAACATGCAAACTCCATGTTGAAAGACCCCCAGCCGGGAGTTGAACCTTCTTACTGCAAGGCAACAGTGGTACCAACTGCATCATTGTGCACCCCTAAAATGGCATATGGATAGTGATTTTGTAACAAAGTAAATGACAAATAATAATCATGAATAAAATAAATGTTCAATAATAACCAGCTGCTGATGATCGCAGTTTAAATTACATAATGCATTTTTTATGCTATATTTTTTATGCTATATTTTTATATAATATAATAATATTTTTTTATCTGGTGCTCCTTCTCAGACCAATTGTAACTGGATCTCAGTTTGGCACTTACCAACTTTTAATAGCATGTCTGTTTCACAATATCAACAGATCGAATGATATTCCTATAAAATAACAAGTATATTCGGTGACTTGAACCATGTTAGTATTCAGATGTATGCTAGTTTTTGTGGAAGGCCTAATTTATATGTTTAGATAGAAGTAAAGGGACTTCTCTCAGCCAAGTCTAAGTTTGTCTGTGTTTGGTAGTCTGGTTTTTGCAGATTGGTGAAGAGATGTAGCTCTCTTCACCATAGTACCAAACTGTTGCACTGACCCTAGGTTGTGGACAGTCGCCACCATTTCTATTACCACTTCATGGATAAGCCATAGTCGGTGCTCGGAGGCATTTACAATTTTGTGGGATTCTACACAATTTTGAACTAAAAACTTTTCTTCTGTTTGAGCCTCATGTGGTTTGCAAATATATAATTTCAGACCTGAAAATCATTTCCAGTTGTTACATCTGTGATGAGGTATGGGATACCGTCTCTTGCCTCAAGCAAAGCAGTCATCATTCAAGTGTTGGTAGAAATCTTTGGAAGTCTTAGATGAAAACCAAGGTGTTAAAACATTGCATAATAAGAGAATCACATTCTGTAATTTGACTGGTCTAGTCCTTTAAATGAGTGAGTTAGGGTCTCATCGAACATTTTGGAAGTTAACTTTTTCCTCTGTTTATCTGTTGAATAACTCCTGATCCACCTGTAGAAAGAACAACAACAACAAAAAAGACACAGGTCTCAACAGCAGCTGCTACAACTACCACCACAACTAGACAGCCGCCAACAACAACGCCAACAACAACCACAACAACTACAACTAGAGCCACAACTACCACTACTACCACAACCAAAGCTACAACAACCACCAAACCCACCACCACCACAACCAAGAAACCCACCACAACCCAGAGTCCCACAAGAGCCCAGCTTACAACACTTTGGCTCCCAGCTCCCAGAACTACAGCTGATCCTTACAATGACAACCACAGAGAGAGGTACACGGCAAAAACCACCCCGACTGGAGACAACCGCACTAACAAGGACAACAGAGATTCATACAGCAAAAAGCTGGTGCCTGTTTCACACAAACCCATTAAGGTCAAGTCCACCAAGAAGAAGAACAAGGCAGAGAAGGTAATTCTTAGCTAATGTGTTCAAAAAGGTTCCAGGTCATTTTGCCAAATTCGTACCCCCATTTTGTACCTATGGGTTGCAATTTTGTCCTTTCATTCTTCCATTTATCCAGACACAAAAGCCAATGCATAGCAGTTTTATATGGAGGCTTCAGACCCCTACGCAGTTGTCCCGGTTTCGAGTTCCAACCACAAAGACCTGTGCTGCACTAGTGCCACAAAAAAAGGTCTTTGAAACCAAACTAACTCTTATCGACCTTTTGTTGGTTGATATTGTTTATTGGAGTCAGATACTGACATTTCCTTACAGCAGACTAATGCCAGAGTAGTATAATTTACAGAGTTGTTGTTTGTCAAAGCAAATACGAAAAGCCTCCCTGGTAGATACAAAATGATGCAACGTCACTGGCAGCCAGCTCCCTTTTGCATCTCAAGTCAAGCACAAAATTAACAAACAAACTATTAACAAACTATAAAGGTACAAAATAGTGAAGGGAGTGAAATGACCAGAACTTTTTAAAAATTATAGTTATGAAATGTCTGTGAAAAACCTAAAATTGAAAGTGAAATTCAGGCTTGTCTATTTGTGAGTACGCAGCCTCCTTGGCACCTTGTGGAACAATATGCTCTACACTTTTGTGAGTAATGTTTATTATGTACTAGCGGATAGTTTATATACCATTAACAACTTATTGTTAATGGTTTGAAATAGAAAATTAGTTTTTAGGGTTTATTTTTTTTTCATTTTGAAGGAAGCTTAGTTGTAACACCTTTATAAAATTTACGATTCCATGGTAATAGTTTCAAATTTAAAGAAAAATGCTAAATGTAACTAAGTCAAATAGTTAAATATGACTTCATTGGCATATGCTAATTTTATTTTTACAAAAGCATGGTAAGTGAAAATGTGGTTTATCAAAGAATCAGCCTCAATGGAAAAATATCTCTCTTTCACTATGTTTCCACTGCCGGCCTCAAAGCTCAATTCCGAAATTTTCCTTCTGTCCAGTTTTTGTGTGTGTGTGGTTGTTCACGTTACAATTTTAATGCGACTACCACGACTCCAGTGCGATCAGCTGGAGACATGATGTCACATGCAGCACATTGTGTTTTATAAAGGAACTATGGATGCTACACACATTATGTGTGCATCAATTCTTAAGAAGTTAAGATGCCAATCATGACTAGTTCCATCAACAGTGTCTGTCATGCTTGTGCTTTATGCCTCGCTTAGAAAAAAAAGGCTAGGCTTAAAACTTTCCTTTTTGATAAAGCTTATAGTTAGAGTGGCTTAGGTTATCCTGAGCTATGTTCCTTATTTTTTACCTCCGCCTCCCTCCCTGTTCGATGGAGTAAAGGGGAGTCAAGTTTAGCCTAAACCGGCTCATTTATGGTTGAGGTGCAAACACACCCTCCATTTCTGCTACTTGTATGACCCCTTCTCTTTTCCAGTGGTTATAATCAGTCTGACAGAGAGAGGTATCC